>JASKDV010121744.1:0-14303 GCA_032466395.1 Aegires albopunctatus | reverse complement strand
ATTTAAAACCATCTTGAGAGAATGGGCCTAATTATAATTTATTAGATCTATATCGTTCAGAAAATAAACGAGTGACAAGAGAAATGATTGAATTCGATTGAAAACAACTGTCATGCATTATTGTTGTATTGAATTTTACCCATGTCCACTACTTTGGTGATATCAGGCTTTTCCTAAACTGCCTTATAAACAGCCAAGGGTTCTTTTACATGAGTATATTATACACATGGGGCCTCCAATATTATAGTCCGCCTCCGATAGGACTTGGCACTCTATATATCCTAGCAACTTAAGGATAGAAGTATTAGAAGGCAGAAGGAAATCCGGAAAAAAATTGGATATCAAATTCAAACCTGCACGGGTTTGAACCAGGAACCTTTGGCTTGGTAGTCGAGCGCCTTAACCACTGAGCTATCCGCCCCCCCTCCCCCTCCCCCCCCCCTCCCCCTTGAAACGCATTAAGCGGATAACTAAGTCACACATAAAGTTTCAAGTCGATTGGAGCAGCAGTTACGGCGCGAGGGCGCATACAGAATAAAGTCTATTTTTTTAAATATAGATGAATAATATATACAAAAAACCTAAAAATTGACCTCTACATTTAAATTACTCGAGTAATTACTCGAATCCTGGCAGCATGAAGATTCATGTAATTACTCCAGTCTTAGTCAAAGACTGGAGTCCAGATTCGAGTTTTAAAATAGTGGACTCGCATCCTCTACGCGAAACTACCCACTACGTACGATAGGACTATAACAAAATAACAAAACGCGGGCGTCTTATTTCCGGGGTAGTTGGCTGTACATGTACAGTATCGCGTTGATTACAACTTATGGGAGATACATAAATGTTGTGGTTTTAAAAGGAACAAAAACTTATAAAGTAAAGACGTAATCCAGATTCTATAAAAACTAGATCTAATTTAGATCTAGATCTATAGTCTAGTCTAGATTAGATCTACGAGCACCAAAATCAACAAGTGAGAATCTTTCACTACGCTAATTTCATGTTATAATGTTTATTGCATCTTAAGAAAACAATAGGCTCTAGAAGATCTAGATCTAGATCTAGATCTAGATCTAATTTAGATCTATATTATCTAGATCTAGATCTAGATTAGATCTTGAGATCTAGATCTTGGTTTTCCTTTTTCAAAATAAATGAATTCGATCTAAAATTATCTAGAGATTAGATAATAAAATATTGAAAACTTGTTCTAGAGTCAATGTACCCCCAGTGACACCGTAGATCTACCCCAGTAACTCAAAGCCACAAAATCTAGATCTAGTAAAAATACCACTCCTGATTTGAAAAGAAACTGGTTTTAAAGAGTGAAACATTTATTTTTCATGGCTAAACTAATACATTCACTAAAATAGGCTTTTGTTCACTGGATACTGATGTCACTGGGGGTACACTCACTAATCAAATTTTGACTAAGCTGTAATATTGTTATCAATATTTATGTTATAAATGTAGATCTATGAGTGGACTGCCTGCTTTGCTCTTCATCAGCTTATTGAAATTTGAGATCATCTGAAGGCCTAAGAAGGGGCCCTACTTTTTCTCATCTGTCTTATATTTATAGTAAGAAGCTCTCCTCACAGTTCAACCCTCTATCATCTCTTCTCTCATTAATTTCATCTTTTGATATATTTTTTATAACCTTTAGACCAAAATGCACATCAAAGGTTGTACTGCATTTGTGACAGGAGCTGCTCAAGGACTTGGAAAAGCATTTTCAAGATTTCTTCTTCAGAAAGGAGCAAGGGTAAAGCCATCCAAAGTCCAATATTATACTTTAAACACCCTTCTTTCATCTTCCCATCAATTTCTTTTTATCTTTCCTTCAATATAACGTTAAAACATGGAAATAAAAACAACAAAGTGCAAAATCATTTGTTAATTTTTGCCATTGAACAGATTTTCAAAAAATTTCATATTTACAATCATCACATTCTGATATAAAGAAATGATTTGTTTGACAATTGACATGCTATTTTAAAATCAATTAACATTTAATCGTCCATATGCATTTTTTTTTTTTCTTTTTCTCATGAAATTGAAAAGAAAACCAATGGAATATAATTGTTGTTATAAATTAAATCATATTATATCTTTTCAGGTTTGCTTATCAGATGTTCAAACAGTTAAAGGAAAGGAGGTGGAAAAGGAATTTCAATCAATTTATGGCCAGAGCAATGTTATGTTCCTTGATTGTAATGTTGCTTCCAAAAATAGTTTTTCAAGTAAGATTTAAAAAAAAAATTGGAGGTGGAAAACTTTCTCTCCTTCTCTTCCCCCCATCTTACTTTCCCTCTTTCTGATTTTCCAAATTGTATTTTATTTTATTGGAGTCAGATATGGAATAGATTAAAGATGCAATGAAATCTTGATATAACATACTCCCATGCATTGTGCGTATTATGTGCATTGTTGCTGGGGTGTGTTGTAGCAACAAATTGCAAGGAAAGTCATCTGGTAGAATAAAGAGTTGCTCATGCTATAAATGAAAGTCACTGAGGGTTTTACTTTACTCATTTGTGTAGATTTTTACTAGTTGAAAGGAATGATAGGGGGCCTACATTTTATTGCTAGCTCAATGATTGGGTAGAAGAAACCAAATCGAGTCCTGTCTCTTGTCATTGTCATTATTTAGCTTTGCACAAACGAATTCATTCCTTTTGTCTTTCACCCTTCCAACTCCCTCCCTTATCCTTCCCACCTCACTACCTTTTCTTCCCGAAAGTTTCACAACAACTAAATTTACAACAGATGCCCTTTCAAGTGATGCATCAAGAACCCATTGATTTCAGGCATCTCAGGATGCGATTGGTGACAAAAAGTCAAGTTGGGAACATTTGGTTTAACTTTTATATGTAAAAGCGACCAAACAATTTCATGGCAAAGATAACATTGTACAACTTGCTCATAATCTTAAACCATAGAATGGTTCTTACTTCTAATATTGAAATTTATAGTAATGAGATTATCAAACATTGATATATTATGATTTGAGATAAAGTTTGTGAAATTGATTTTTATCAAACAATGCTTCAAAAAGAACATTCTAGGAGTATGGTACACAAATTAGTTTTTAAATGAAGATGAAAAAAAAAAAGCAATTTAGGACATAAAAATTGGAAAAAGGTAAGCTACTTTGTAGGCAAATAATGTAGTTGTATCATTGGAACGTCCTCTTTATTCCTTACCTCCACCTCCAATGCAACCCATTTACAAACAGTTATGACAAACCTAGTTGATAGAGACTTTACATTTCTTTTACATCATTTCCTCATCTAGTTTAATAAACAATGATTGCCTATTTTGTCATATATATTTTTTAATAACATTGATCTTTTCATTATTTGTTTATTTATTTATTCATTTATTGATATCTGGTTATATTACAGGTGCATTTCAAAAGACTGTATCAACATTTGGCAACATTGATTTATTGGTGAACAATGCTGGCATTGCTAATGAATCGAAGGGTGATGAAATGATAAGTATTAATCTGGTAAGACTATTTGAAAGAAAAGATGAAAGCATGAAAAATATCTCTTATTATGAAATATTGTTCTCAACTAAAAGGGTGTTTGAAAATTCCTATTGGAATAAAGATTTTTAATAGTTGAAAAACCAGGAAAACTGACACATGGTTTTCTATAGAAAAAGGAAAAAATTTTGGAATTTTTATTGACTCCCTCCTCCCCAATTCGATGATGCTATAATTAGATTTATTTCTCCTCTGTGGGTTGAATAATTCCAAAACAATTTACCGTAAGTCAAGTCCATATTTTGTGGATGAAGCACGTCTACTGTTATTCCACTGGCTGCCTTTAGTGCTTCAGAAGGTATACCATCAGGCTCTAAGGCTTTGCTGTTTTTTAGTTTTGATACAGCTTCTTGAATCTTTTTCTTTGATGGTGGGTCTGTATTGATTTCAAATGTATTTTCAGCTGGTGGGATATCTTGGGAATCATTAGGTACAGGTCGGTTGAGGAGTTCCTCAAAGTATTCTCTCCATCTGTGTAGTTGATCTTTTGTGCTACTCAAGACTTTCCCTTCTTCGTTTTGGACTGGTTGTTCAATGTTGCGCCACTATCCAGCAAGTTTCCTTGTGACATCATAGAGCTCTTTCATGTTCTTTTGTCTTGCTGCTGTTTCTGCTTGGTGTACTAGCTCTTCTTTGTATCTTTTCTTGTCCTGTTTCACACCTTTTTTTACTTCTTTATGAGCTTTGAAGTAGTCTTCCTGTGCCTTAGCTTTAGATGCTCTCATTTTGCTGTTGATCACTTTTGCTCTTAGGTCCTTTCTGTATTTTATTTTCTGCAAAGTTTCTGCTGTCAGAAGAAGTTCTAAAACTGGAAACATCGATGTAAAGTAAAAATACCCCAAAAAGTAAATTTGAGAGACTAAGAACTGAAGGCAATAGATAGACATCTCAGAGAAGAACAGGCAGGATTTAGACATGACCGCTCCTGCACAGACCACATATATATGCACCTTACGCATTATAATTGAACAACCAATTGAATGGAATTCTCCCCTCTATGTCAACTTCATAGACATGGAAAAAGCATATGATGGTGTGTAGATCGTACAATACCGTGGAAAATACTCCAGTATCATGAAATCCCATGTAAAATAATCAGTCTGCTACAGTCGACATATGAAGCCATATCATGTCAAATCATCCACAATAGAGCTCTCACAGAATCATTCAATATATTTACTGGAATAAAACAAGGATGTTTACTATCTCCATTTCTGTTCCTTATTGCAATGGTCGATGATTCACCAACTAGAGAACATAGATTTTGCAGATGACATAGCACTTCTCCCATCAACATCATGACATGGAGGAAAAAACAAACAGAAAGGCTTAAGAGGCTGCAAAACTCGGACACTTAATGTAAGCAAAGGAAAAACTCAAGTACTCGGAATAAACAACGCAAATGATAACAGTATAAGACTTGATGGAATTGAATTGGAAAATGGTTATCGTTTCACATATTTGTGCAGTGTTGTGAGCAAAACTGGAGGGTCAGATCAGGACATTAGCACCAAAATTGGGAAGGCAGCAGCAGCATTTTAAAACCCTGAGACCTTTTTGAATTCGTAGACTGCATACCTAAAGACAAAAATCCTTATTTTTACACAAATATCAAATCAGTACTTCTGTATGCATGTGAACCATGGCGCACCACCAAGACATCTACCAAACGTCTTCAAACAATATATTAATAGATGTCTATGCCAAATCCTACACATCAGAAGGTTTGATAAAATTAGTAATAAAGAGCTGTAGGAGGAGACAGAACAAGTGGCAATAGACATTGAAATAAAAAAAACAAAAATGGGGATGGCTAGGCCACCCATTTAGGAAAGCACCAACAAACTTTGCACGACAAACCCTCAAATGAAATCCACAGGGGAAGAAGAGAGGCAGAGGGAGGCCAAAAATTACCTGAAGGAGGTCAGCCCAACAGCAAATTTGGCAGCTTGGTCTCTCCTGGAACCAAGCAGAAGTGCATGCCTAATAATAACAATAATAATAAATTGTATTTATATAGCGCCATTCGTCGAAACATCATGACCGAGTAAGATGTAGGATCCTCATTGGTGACCTATGTCCCACCCAGGGTTCAGGGTATTAAGTAAGTAAGCAAGTCCATAATTTGGTTGGAATCAGTAAAAAATAAAAACTGTGTGCAAAACAATGTTACTATAAAATAGCCAGTTATAAAGAACTTTGATTAAGGACTTTGTGCTCAAATGTGGAATTCCAAATCCTTTTCATGAAATAATAGATCCTAATATGAATAAATTGAAGAAGACAACATGTCTAGTTCTTTCTTAATTATTTCCCTAGAGGTTTTGAGATGGTCATCAACAATATTTTGATAATGATGTGATGAAGGAAGATAAGTCATTCGGGCAGGGTACAATGTAACAGATTTAATTCAGTACAGTTGAACTCAGTTACTGAAATCGGATATACTGAAATCCCGGTTAGACTGAAACTTTTCCAAAAATTTTTTATATATAAATAGGCAGGTTAATCTGAACATAAGCCAGCTTAGACGGAAATTTTTTTGTCCGGTTGAGAACAGAAATCGCTGAAATTCTCGACCAAAAGTTTTAAACTGACACCAGCAACAAAGGAAACAATACAAAAAGAAAAGAAAGAAGACTGTAATGCAGTGAATGGCAGTCCTAAGTCTACTTACAAAATGGCTGACGTAGTGTTTCCTTTCCATTTACTTGATTATCAGCCGAAACACCATTATGGCTTACTAAAATACTTTTACACAGCGATGTTTAGTCATTATCGGTTATAGTTATACTGAAATCCTTGTTGTACTGAAATTTTTAGAAATATTGTTGAGTTTCAAATTAAGCAGGTTCGGCTGTAATAACATAATAATATCATGTAATAATTAATCATGTAAAGGAAGTTCAAGAATATTGCAACCATCTTCGAGAACAGAAAGATATAGAAAATCCTTTTGATGTTAGATTATATAGTAAATGGCTTTAACTATTGTCACTTTTTAAATTTTATTTTGCCATGTAATCTAAGTCAAATTTCCATTTGGATAATAAAGTTTATCTTATCTTATCTTGTATAACAATAAAATTTATTTATTTAGTGCCCAATCCCATGACAACACAGCTCTAGGCACTTAAAAATGAAATAAAAATCACATTCAATAATACGTCAATACAATACTATTGTCTTAATTAACAGTATTGATATAATATAAGATGGGTTTTTAGATATTTTTTGTTACTTGCTTCACATATATTCACTTTCGATCTCAAATCTGGGGGACGGGCATTCCAAACAAAAGGGACAAGATGGGTGAAAGGTCAAAAGGTTTTGAGCCCTTTCTGGGAACATTTGAGTGTGATTGTTCACTTGATCTTAATTTTCTGGGTGGGGCATAAGCATTAATTAAATCAGAAATGAAGAGATTACAAATCAGGGAGTTACACTAGTAGGGTACAGTAATCAAATTGTAAAATAACAAAAGATGAATTTAGTATTTCTGTTTGATTTAATTAAATAAAAATGTATTCATGTATAAAATAAAAGATAATTGATAAATAGGAGGTTAAGTATATATCTAGAATTGAACTCAAATTGAATTCATGATATTTTTCTTCCTTTAGTTGCTCTTCTAGTATAGATCAATGGATAATACTGATGAAAATTGCAGCATTTTAAAGTGAAAATAAAGCATTATTACAGCCACTATATTTCATACTGAACTACGTTTACCCTGTTCCACAGAATGGTGTTATCTATGGGACTATGATGGCAATTGAACACATGAGAAAAGACAATGGTGGGAAAGGAGGAACCATTATTAATGTTTCATCCCTGGCTGGTAAGGATATGTTTGAGACAGATATTTTAAAATCATTTCGTAGAACATTTCTATATAAAATAAACTGCCAAAATTAAAACCACTTTTAGCTGATTGCATGAATACTAGGTGCAGTACGACCCAAATTAATCCCATCTCCACCACAATTTACTACTATGTTAAATTAAGTTCATTTTAAAATAATGAAATAGTAATAATTACACCTGACTTACTTGACTCAAGCCTCTTGATTCTGTATGGAACATAGGGCTGCAAAGCTTACAACTAAAGCATTTCTTCTTTCCTTGATCATTGGCACCCCAGCTACTGCATCCGTGGCAGGAATTTCCACAACTTCAGGTCGTAGAAGTGAAAAATCTTGTCATATATCTCCTAAAATACAAAGAAATTGGTTAAAACAAAATTCAAGGGACTTTTATTTTGGTTTAAACATATCTAATAGGCTACATGTATCAGTTTAAACAAAGTTGCTAGCTGGACAAGGGGCCTAACTTGTACTTGCTGATAGTATCATATTTTTTTGTGGTAGGAAGAAAACATGACTTATTAATGGTTTTCTCAATCTTCTCTCTGCTATTTTAACTTTGAAGACAGCATTGAGTGAGGGATGCTATGTCTCCGACAGAGTTTGGTCTTGCTCATTTTTTCTTTTATTGACCTCTTAGTAGCCCTAAGGAACTTTATTATTGAAGTCCAAGGAATAGCTCTACTTAGCGTGCTTTCTTTCAGACATCTCATATTGTTAAATCAAAGATAGTCTTCTTTCTAATTCTTATGCTACCTCGTAGGCCTAGCTCTAGGCTGCACCATGTGCAATGCAAATGAAATGAATTGAATAGGCCTATTGCTAACATTACATACAGCAATACTTCATGGATGTCTTTGCTTTTATCACACAGACAACAATACTTCACAGCCTGCAGCTTTATTATAAAGCTAGAACAGAGTGGTGAAGTCAAAACATTCTGGGATATGGTCAATCTCTAGAAAGCCTACTACTGGCTGTGGCTGGACCCCAATTGATGAATGTTAATGAGGGTCTGTGAGTCGTCGAATGCCTTGCAAACATCAACTTTTCTGAGAAGACATTTCTATTGTTTATTTAACCATTGTCTTACCTGTCCAATATTCAAGTCCCACCCTGAAATTCTCTATAGATATGATGCTTAGATGCCATCTCTTGCGCCTCTTAGGCTATCAGTGTTCTCTAGCCAGTGGATAGACACAAAGGAACAATACCCCACTAGCCATGGCCTAGCTCCCGTCTAGGCTGTCCAGTGTTCTGTGTGCGTCTCATCTGCCCCCTAGCCACTGCCTAGCTCTCATGACCACTTGGTGTGCTGTCATCTAGATAGTGTGGTGCTTACTGTCATGTCATCATTGATTTTGCATTCAAAAGATCATATTTTTTTGCCAGTGTGAGTTAGGACTAAATAAGACTGTCATGGAATAAGGAAGGTCGTAAAATTAAGTTAGTGAACTTTTAGTTGTCTGGCATATGTACTGACTTTTTGCAATGAACTATTATGACATTAACAAAGAGGATGCCACAATTCAGATGCTTGAGGGTAAAAAATGACCTTAAATTGCAACTTAGGATAATCGCAACAATTTTGCCACTCCCAAGGTGTTGCGAATAACCGGAGTCAAGAGTAATACTGAATCAGATTGAAGATTATTTCTTATATTAATATTTCCTTGATGCAAACAAACATGAATGTACCAAGACTATATACTGAGTTAAATCGAAGTTGAAAAGCATCAAGTAATCATTGATGCTCACCACATTATTCACTATTCACTCTTTGTTACATGTATTAAATGTACAGGGTGTCTCAAAAAAAAAAAGGTAACTGTTTCAAAGTTACTCATTCATCCAAGCTGCTATTGACATAAAACTTTTGTCAAATACAGTTCATTAGAAGACATTTTACGTGATTAAAAACTTTTTTCTTGGCAAAGGTTTAATACCAAGCTCACACCATTAGATCTAAGAAAGTGGATATTTTTCGTCCTAGCGCATTTTTGAGCTTGTCGAGAGAGAAAGTGGAGATGATGACCAAGGTAAGGAAGGATCTTACATTACTTACTAGTTACGTGCGGTAACGAGAATATTTAATTATGCAAATCTAGAATTTGAGATCATCCATTATAAAGTTTTGTTTACAACGACTTGAATTCGACAGATATTCCATAGTTTGTTTTCACCAATAGTGAGAGCACTGGTTATGAAATTTTATTACAAATGCAACAATTCCCATCCTTTGCTAGGCGTGACTTTATTATGGGGATATTTTAAGGATTGATTGTATCGTAATCCTGTTCCCCTCAACAAAGACCAGTTAAGAAATAGCATATTTCAAGAGGTGTAAGGAATTGACAGAGACAAAAGAATTTGGTAGATTGCACTGACAGGTAACAAAGAGTCCATTGCAGTAAATGGAAGATGGATGAAGCCTCTTGCTTAACTTAAGTTAATGAAATGTTTAAGCTTTTTCAAAAATAGCCGTAGTCTATTCTCCTGTTAAAGTTGAATTTATTTTAAATTTTGAGACAATTTTGTGTCAAAATCCCAAGCATTTTCTCTTTAAAGTTGAAATCTTTCTTTTTTAGGCCTACTTGGATTATTGCAATTTTGCCAAAATACATTATCTTATAATAAGAAATGCTCTATTTCCGTTCCCGGTCATGGTTAGATTTCCAAATGTTGGTTTCTATAAATATCTTTGAATATTCTATGTGTTAAAAAAGTTTAATTAAAATGAGTTTATGATTAAAAAGTTATCAACATTTATAACAGTTACCTTTTTTTTTTTGGGACACCCTGTATACCAAACAGTGTATGAATTTTTGATCTGTGAAGTGTCAAAATTATGAAAATTTACCTACCCCCTCCCCTGTCCCCCAACCTACACAGCCCAGATGTTGATGATAACATTTAGTGTTTTGGTTTTACTATGATATTTTTCTGTTGGTTTCTATTTTTCAGGAGTGGTACCTGCTTATTTATTTCCTATATATGCCGCTTCAAAACATGGTGTTGTTGGATTTACAAAGAGTTGGGCAGTGAGAAATTTTTATTTATTTATTTAAAAATAAAAGTAATTTACAGGATAGAAATTTCTTTCTTTATCTCTGGAATTTAGTTTTATATGGACAGAGTGAAATTTAAGTCGGCAAAAAATCTTGACTCCATATTTCAATATTTTATCTTTCGCCAATTTACAGTGGAGTCGACATAATTCAAACTCAGATAATTTGAATTCTTGGATAATTTGAAGTTACTTCGACGTCTAGGTATTTTTCTTCTTTAGCTTTGTTAAAAAATCTTGGTTAATTCAAATTATTTCTGGGACTGGGATTATTTGGATAATTCAAAGCCATAAAATTTGAATTTTCACAGTATTAATCACTCCAACTCAAATAAGTGTCCTAGTCATGAGTCATAGTAATACATGGCCAACTTGTTATTAATCTTTATATTTAAATCAGTAATCAATTCTTGCAACAGCATTCAAAATTCCACCACCTGGGTGGTCTAGTCCTAGCAATATTGATCAAAGACTAGCAACCTGGCAACACTTTGTCAAATAATTTACAACCAGTTATTTCCTTTTGATTAAAATCATAATTTGAAGACATTATCACACTCCAAGGAATTCTAATTAAACGAGTTTCACTGTATTATAATCAAACACTAACCCAATGTTTGGTATCAACATGATTGGAAAAGATTTTCCTCTACAGGCATGAAGATGAGGATGGGTTACAAATTGAAACTACAAACAATTTTTTGTTGAATGTGATAAAAAGTTTGTCAATTGTTTTTTTTCTACAACGATGAATTACATAACTTCTTACAAAACCTTTTTACCAATATGAAAATGCTGGTTATAATGCTTATGTATTGTAAATTGTAAATTATTTAATAATGTGTTCATTCCGTTTTAATGCACACAAACATTCTTTCTATGTAATTTATGTATTGATTATATTCTCTACGAGCAATAAATGATGAATAATTTTTTTTAAAAAATCTAATAGAAAAATAACATTTATATAATCCTTATTAGGACACATTTGAAAATGAACTTCTCTGCTTTGTTTATACAAAATCTATTGTTTCATTACCTATTATATTGGTTGTATGTAATGCTTAATATTGTAGTTTGTAGCCATTTGACCGCTTCTATCATGCAGCTAGCATTATGAACTTGTTTTTTGACCATTTTTATTAGCTATGTGAAATAGAAAAATAAAGCTTATTAATAATATTGCCGCCATTCTTTAGTTGTTTTGAAAATACAGGCATCAAATGTCATCATTTAATGTTGAGGTATTTTGCCTATGATTTTCCTTATTTTAGTTTTTTCTAGAGCTTATTTATGAATGTTTTGAAAATATAATTTTTCACCTATTTTTTCTTTGAATTTTGTAATGGTAATCATATATTTGAATAAGTGATATACTGATATAATGGTGTCTAGTTTTCAAAATCAATCCTTTTTAAATAAAACATTGATTCTGCCATAGTTATTCAAATTTAGTGAAAAATTTACTCTTGCAGTCAAATCCCCATTTGAGTGAGATGGGAATACAGTTAGCATGTCTTTGCCCAGCATTTACTGACACGGCAATAATTGATATGCGAGAAGGGGTCACTTTGAATACTGAGGAAGCCCGGAATGAGTTACAGATGATTGGTGTACAACCGTACGTAGAATGCACATTTCAATAGAAGCTTCTTTTGTGTCAAAGCTACTTAAGTCTCAGAATTATTATTCGTGAAATGAGATGATAAAATGTGATGTTTACTCTAAGAGATGCAAAGGCCTGGACAAGCAAGTTCATATCTTGTTCTATACCCTTTTCATATAGTCAGCTTCTTTCTTTTGCCAATTCGGAATAAGGATGAGAGTGATATAGAGTTGAAATTATTATGAGATAATATATATATATATATATGTGTGTGTGTGTGTGTATATATTAATGAAAATAAAAAGCCACATTATATAGTGCACATAAATTTCATCAAGCTTATCAAATAAAAATGCTATCTAGTAAAATATGAGGCATGAGTTGCAAACCTTTATTCTCTTTCCCCAGAGTTGAGGATGTTGTGAAGGGTTTTAATGAACTGATGGATAAAGAGAACTGTAATGGAGATATTTGTATTGTGACAGCTAAACAAGGGATACAATTTCAGCCACAGAAATAGAGTCTCTTGTGAATTCATTTCAATTTCATCATGGTGTTATAGACATGTTTTGATTAAAAATTTTAATTGTCTTCAACAAAAATCCCCTAAGCCCACCGATATTATTTTATTATTGACACAACTTTATATTCAGCTGAAGAGATGTTTTTTCATGAATGTTTGTTCAATTCTTTGTAAGGATTTTGATGTGAAAAATGTTATATTATATGTTAAAGTATCAATGGATTAGTAGTTAGCACAAGTCAATTTATGTCTTGTTAAGCAATGTTTACCATCAACATGAGTGGGACAGATGACATCAGAATAATCTCCCATCAATCACGGATAATATATTCAGATATTTGGTGATGTGTCTGTAAGGAAGATATTTTACCCCAGTTACCTCAACTAAGATGAAAATTTGAAACTTGGCCTTTTTAGACAATACTGTCCTGGTCCAAACAGTGTTATCATGCTTTATAGACTGCAAGTTTCCTTCAATGTAACCAGTGTGCTTGGTCAGCGTAAAGTGCTATAGTAGTTTTTAAAATAAGTTGTTTACAGTGTTTCAGCAACTGTATACTTTTATCCATGGTGGAATCTTCTTAATTGGAATTCTTTGGGAATGGTTGAAAATTTTGAATGAACAGAATTTGAAATACTAGAAGGGAGCTAACCAAGAAAAAGGATATGGAAATTAGAAGGGGGGTAATTGAAGTTGAAGTCATATTTTACTTCTGTTTAAAATTCACACCTTCAGTACTTCATAATCTGACATTGACAAGCATTGCAGAGTGTAGTTGTGATGTTTCCTAATGTAATTTCCATTCGAATGTTTTAGAAACTAAATATAGCTCTGCAAAATGAAATTTTAATAGGAGGTAAACATTTCTGAAAATATTCCGATGGAGATACATTGATTATAAGTAACAATAATAATTGCTTCATTTACTGTGATAAGACCACAAAAATAATATCATGCAAAACGAGGAAGAAAAAAAATCCGCTGATAAATAATTTCTTTTTGAAATAAAGTGTATTTATTGAGTAAAGTTTAAAAAAGAAACATATACATATATTTGTGGTAAACTATTTACACATATATAAATATTTTAAAAAATCAAAAGAAAAAAAATATCATAAGATGCGTTTCCTCACAATGATACGGTATAACGGTTGAAATATTTCAGAATCAATCAACAATACAAATAACATTAATATGAATGAAATAAAATCATTAGGAATATGGGACAAGAAGTTGATACAAGATTTCATTGCACAGTAGTTAATGATAATGATGGTAGGCAATCCTGAAATGTATCGATTTGAGTAACATTTTCAACCTTGTGAAGCAGGGTTCAAATTATTCGATACATGTATAATGAATTACATTTTTTTTAGCTCAAATAATATCTATTTAAACTTCAAAAAGTACATCATTGTCTGTATAATTTACAATATATTTAATACACAATAGATACATTTTTACATCTGATTCAATCCCTCAGTCATCTGTCAAATCCTTTTCAACCACTCATCCAAGTCTCTTTCTTTCTCTCTCTTTCCCTCCCCTCCCCCTCTCCGTCTGTCTGTCTGTCTGTCTGTCTCTCCTCCTCCCTACCTCCCTACCTATCTCTCTCTCTCTCTCTCTCTCTCTCTCTCTCTCTCTCTCTCTCTCTCTCTCTCTCTCTCTCTCTCTCTATCTC
>JASKDV010121633.1:0-14304 GCA_032466395.1 Aegires albopunctatus | reverse complement strand
GCAGGCAGGCAGGCAGGCAGGCAGGCAGGCAGGCAGGCAGGCAGGCAGGCAGGCAGGCAGGCAGGCAGGCAGGCAGACAGACAGACAGACAGACAGACAGACAGACAGACAGACAGACAGACAGACAGAGGTCTATTTTTTTCTGTTACCTTTTTAGCTCAACTATATTTTTAAAAAAAAAAAATTATTTCTTGTATTGGAATAATTATATGTACTTATGTTATAAGACTTATCCCTTATCCTTCCTCAGATATCCGTCGCATCAGCCGAGACAATGATTTCAGATCTTCCGTAGACGAATTCATCCGTACCAACATGGAAGATATTATGAGCAGTAATTCTTTCTGTGGCATGACAGATTTACAAGTTGAAGTTGTAGGTGAGTTCAGTGTCAGTCACTTGTATGAGGGAAACTGGAAGATGATGGATATTATACCCTGGTATTCAGTCGGAATGCTCAGCCTAAAGATCAAGAAATAAATAAGAAATAGATCTGAGCATCTGTCAGATGGACACAATAGCTTTGATCTGATCATACAATGAAGGGAGTTAGCAATCAGATGGCCCTAAACTTAGAGTAATGTTATCATTGTTACAATGTTAGCCTGGATACTGGCAATTAAACTTTAGACATCTGATCTAGGTAAAGATAAAAGACAAAAGTTGCTCTCATATAGCAAACGTAACCACAGCCTAGCCGTGCTCAATGTGCTGTAACGCAGAATATAGAAGACTTGCAGCAAGTTTGACAAGATAACATTCGGATAACATTCTTAACTGCTAAGGACACTTGCCAATGGCTTGTGGTTATTGAGAACCTTTGCACCTATCAGTATTTAATTGCATCATGTCACCTACTGACAGCTGTTGGTGATGATAGCTGTATTAGCCATTGGTCCATGGACACACCCTACCTTTAGTCTCTATAAGAAACGGATGGATAACAACTACAATAATAATCATCGTTATCAACAATGGTAACAGAAGTCCTACATTTTATATAAATTATCCTTGTAGAAAATATCTAATTATCATTTAAAATAAGCTAAATGAAATTGACCATTACTGTGAGAAAAACTTTTGTTTGAGATGGAGTCTCTTGGGAAGGTTGCAAAACAAACACAGTAATTTTGATTCTAGTGTATGTGTTACAAATAGAATTTGTGAGGAATTTGAGTAAGACTTGTTTTTTCATTCTCTTTTATTGTAAGGAGTGAGAAATAAAATCGATATAAGTGTTAAAATTTTGTTATACCTTTATTAAAATTTTGTTATACCTTTTATCGTATAATGTTACATATTTGTATAAGTAGTTATTTAGATTATAATTTATAATATTATATGTATAAAATACTCCTTGAGATTGTATGAAATTGTAGAATGTGGAAGAGCGTATGTTTAAGTGTGTGAGAGATTATTCTGACTGTAAATGTTCAATGTACACATATTCCGATGGAAATAATAAAGTTTATCTCTCTTTCTTAAAATCAACTGTTTTGTGTGCATTTCTATCTTATTTCAGGTCTGGATGAGACCATTTCTGATGAAACAATGGAACGTCGACTGTTTTCCCTCGTTTTGGATTGGGCTAAAAATAATCTCAATGATCTTAAGCCTAAGTTAGATCGACTCATTGAGCAGGTTGGACTCTTAATAATTTCATTTAAGCCTTAATTGCATTTTTGTTTTTTTTTTGTCAATTTTTAAAATTTCAATTTTTGGTGTTTTGCTTTGGATATTGTCAGAAATGATGTCATATAGTGTAAATAAATTTTTAAAAAATGTTAAAAAAAATAATCTAAACAATAAACAATGAATTGTTCAAACCTTAGAATATTAGAATAACAATTATGACATCCCTAGCCGTACCAAGATGGAAAATATTTTCTGCAATATTGTATTTTGCAGTTATGTAAATCTCTAACCTCATACTGATGCTGTTTGATATATCTGTATTTGAGTGATAGTAGGTGGTTGATATCAATGCTTAAGTCCCTTTGAGCAATTAGATGGATTGATGCATAAATCTTTCATTTCGTTATCAATCACAATGAAAAGTTATGCACTCTTTTGTTGATTTTGACTTATTCTATTATCTTTTTTCCCCCAATACCAGGTCAACGTGCTCTATTTGAATCATGACAACACTTTAATGGACTGTGCTGATGTGGAAGCATTGAGTAGTGATGATGATATGATTACAGACTACAAAAAAATGGCAAGACGAAGGGTAGGTTTTTAGGCACTAGTCAAGAAATAGTGATGTCCTGAACCACCATGATAAAGTGTCATCAAATCAGTATCAAGAGTATCATTGTTCGCAATCTATTACCTCTTTTGAAGGAATTTCTATGGCTGGACCCAAGCATTTCTCAGCTCTTCTTTCTGCCATCTTTCACCGTTTATAACTCTTTCAAGATTCAAATAATTGATTGTTCTATACCCAACTCATTTTCTATAATTTATATATTATATATACTTTGCTTAACCTATTCATTCTCTGTATGGGGCCATCAGATTATGTGAACTAGGGTGATGATTTCCTGAATCTGAAAAATAGGTCTGGGTTCAAAATGTGCAATTGCGCTGAGATCGAAAAATTAACTTGAGAGACTCATAGAGATAAAGCAGCATAGACCTAGATCAATTAAAATTGATAACATTCAAAACTAGTTTGAAATTTTCAATAGCCTTTTAACCTGCACATCTATCACTTAATCTTCCCTTATGCCTGACCCTGTACTTTACCCAACAAAAAATGAATATTATCCTATCATCCACCTTATCCCCAGAGCAAAAACAAGGCTCCCAATGGACGTACTGCAAGCCGAGACGGGCTGCCATCATTCCATAAATTCAGTTTGAACCCTGAAGAAGCTTTATCTGTTGCTGACAGAGAATGGTCTATCATTGCTACTCGCAAGACTAGTGGTAAAATATTATTCTTATTCTTATTCTTATTGTCATTATTTTATGTGCCCATCTGTAAATCAAGTAGGTAATACAATCTATCACTAGCCTTGAAGACAAAAATGATAACATAACTCAACTCTTGAAGGAAAGAACAAAACAGTTTGAGTTTGTGGTTATATTTATATAGTTACAAGGAATAGACATGAAATAGTGACAAGTGGAGCTATAAACTAGATGATATAATACTAGATCTATATAAATTAAATAGAAAAGAAAGTATTGAAATGAAAGCAATAGAGATACAAGAAAAAATAGAAAAAGTACTTATCCTCATTAATAAATTATCATATATGAATCAGTAGAAATGTAGAACTAGCCAAGACCTAGATGTTTCCTGGCTTGATTTCCATACATCATGCTGTAAATAATTTTAGTGTTAGAGAAAGCAAAGAGATTAAGCTTCATTGTGTGTTCAATAACAAAATTCCAAAATTGAAAATTGAAATGTGTAGGCCTTTGCAATAAAGTTCATAATCCTTATCCAAAGCTTAATCCTGGGTCACACTAACAAGGCTGAATGTATGTCTTAGTGTATGTCTGATTTCATAGTCCAATAAATCAGCAATGTGTTTTGTAAGACTGGTTTATTAGACATATAAAAACCAGTGTAAATATGTAACAAAATAGCCTGAAAAGTTAAAGTGTGTCGAAGATTAAATATATTAAAGTGCAACATTAATTTTAGAAGAATAATATAAAAAGAAGAAGAAAGATTAAAATTTTCTTAAGCAACTGAACCAAGGCTAATTCATTTTTATTTCATCACAGGCCTACTTCTATGAAGTCATTTTGAAAATATATCTTTTTCCTTTAACAGAAAATGCCTATTTGGCCATAGCAGTTCTAGATGGTCAACTGATGGCTGTTTCTGCCCACGTCAGACCAATTCAGACAGGCGGTGCTGACAGTAATGGGGCCAACTCTGCTCCAGATTCTCCGTCCTCCAATGGGCAACTTAATTTTAGCCATGATGCCAGTCCAATTCCACGCAAGACATCCATTGCACCTTTGGAGTGGATGTCTAAAGCTAGGTGTGCCTTTGGATGTGTGGTCTTGGACAAGGAACTGATTGTCTGTGGTAAGTCATGATACTTATACTCAATGATTAACTGGATGTATGATGGTTCTTGGACATTGATCACTGTGCTATATTTATTATTGAAAATTATTGATCGTTGCTCTTTTCACTGTATTTTATCAAATAAAACTTTTGGAGTTTTTATTGTATATTGTAGATAATAACATGATCATACATTTAACATATGTCTTTATCTTCTTATGTAAATTAATTATTTTAAAGAAAATTAGACAGGCAGGCAGCAGAGAAAGAGGTAGAAAAAAAAGTGGGATGAAGAGAAAGTAGGATTGAGTTTGCTTCCAACCCAAGACATCAATATTTACCATTGCAAAAAGCTAAATTTTTCATATTTATTTTTTCTCATGGAGTAATCAGCTCGGTAATTATGCTAGCACCAAACACTAGACTAAAAGGAAGACTATTAAGTGAAATGTTTGTCACTTTGATGCAGTCTAAGATTAGTGCTTGATGAAAAATTCTTTCTATGATTTTCCAGGTGGTTATGATCGGGGTGAATGCCTGAATAATGTGGAGGCCTTTAACTTGAAGGAGAACATGTGGCATAAACTTGAACCCATGATTGCCCACAGAGGGCGCTTTGGTGCTGCTGTTGTTGATGGATGTGTTTACACCTGTGGTGGATCCGATGGCTGCAGAGAATTGTCTTGTGTGGAGAGATACGAACCTTCTATCCTCAAGTGGAAGGCAGTGGCCAGCATGCTAAAGGAGAGATCCTCACATGGTAGATTTGAGTCTTAACTTTTTTTAACATTTAAAAATATATATGAGAATTTGACAGCAAATGGCTGTTATTTACTATTATTATAAGGAAATCTCTTTTTTACATGTAATTATAGTTGTGTTTCTATTACAATCATTTTGAATTATCAATTTTAAACATTGATTTTCTTGTTTTATGAAGACTGACATCATTAAACTGAATGTTCATGTCTGCATTTAATTATTTTTCATTATTCCATTAACTCTTCGCTGCTAACCAAAAATACATGCCCTGTACTAAGGAAATAAAGCTGTGACCTATAATATAGTAGAATTGTGTGTTGAAATACCCATCAAGTAAGGGTGAAAGATTAATTCATTCAAAAGAGAATTGAAGATCAAGCTTTGTATCTCTTATTATTTAAAACACAGCAGAAGTAGAATGAGAACATGCCGTATCCAGCACATTGTAGAACACTTACTTGCCTAAAATCATGACATACCAGGTGCTTGAGAGAGCAGCAAAGGGATTAAGAGGTTTAGGGACCATTAGATCTGCTTAACAGAAAAGGAAAAAAATCAATGAAAAGAAATCATCAGCAGTTGAAATAAATCTTTTTGATTTCTACCAAATTTTAATGATAAGACACAATTGCATTGGACAGATTAATCATATGGTTTGTTTTTATATTTGTAAGAAAAGCAGATTTGAGCATATGTATACATGACTTTCAACGTTGCTTGCTTTTTAATCATCATTTTTTTCCTTCTTCTAGGAGTGGCCACTCTGAATGGAAAGTTGTATTGTATTGGTGGATGCGAGGGTCAAAGAAGCGTGTCATCCTGTGAGGTTTACGACCCAGCAATCAACCAGTGGTCTAGCATTGCTCCTCTTAATGTTGGTACGACCTAGCCCTTGTCCTTGGCTAATAGTGTAAACCTGACCTTGTACTGAAACCAGGTTACTCCTAAATCATGGGCCTGGCTTGGTACACCATTGCTCTCTTCCACAGTCGTAGCCTTTAAAGCATTTTATTAGGCTAGAAATGGTGATCTGTCTGCCACTCCCCTCTTTCTAGGATGGTATATTGCCACAAATGGGTCAGCAGTGTTATTGATGTGTATTGTGGTGAGGAGGAAGAGAGATAGATGTTTGGAAAATGGGAAAGATATGGAAAAAAAGAAGTTTGGTTTCTGATATATGGGTATTACAATATCTCTAGATTATTAATGTTGTAGTAGTACATTACATTAATTTGTAATAGTTATATTATTAGTGGTTAGATTCCTGTTAGATAGAGATAGATAGAAAGATAGGAAACAGAAACTGTTGTTGTGGTCAATATTTTGGTGTTGTGGTGTAGATATTGTGGTTTTCTTAATAAAAGTTAGGGTCTTTTGTAGATATACACTTTAGAGTCATGATTTAATATAGATTTATGTAGATTAATATTTTTTTAATAGGAGGGAAGGGAAAAAAGGTGATTTTAGTAGAGTTGGAGAACAAGAAAAGAAATGAGTGAGACAAAGTGAAAAAAAGAAAAAAGAGAGATAATACAAGAAAGAGAGAGATGAAGAAAGAGAGGAAAATGTTACTTATGGAGAGAGAGAAAAAAAAAAAAATGTTGCTGGAGACCTGCTGAGATGTCTGTGTGAAGTGACACGTCCATCTCATTGAATTGAGAAGAGGAAGCCGATGGGTTGACCTTGTTGTCAACCTGCAACTTTGGAATTAAAATCAGCTTGAGGATGAAAACTTAGAATCCATGGTAAGGACGATTTTATGATAGGGAGTATGAATGGGAGTAGATCTATATTATAATAATGATGATGGAAAAAATACTGTGAAATGTCGATTGATATGCATTTTATGTAATGTTTTACTAGTACCATTGCTTGTAATACTGTCATTATTTAATTTATAAATACATGTTGGGAATGTAATGGTTATCACTGGATTGTATTGAATGCCATTGTAGCACTGAATATGAGTATATTATTGATAGAAATATTAATTCTGATGCTACAGTAATATTTAAGATTAAATTATAATAATAAAAGAAGTGATAGTGGTAAAAAAAAGAGTAATGCATGCTTATTGTTCTGTAATGAGAATTCATGAAAGTGGGAGGAATTTCAACTGGCTTAAAGGTAAGTGTTTTATGATGCCTCAATGTTTTGATCACAGCATGTATAGAAACCAGATTTTTTTTTTCTTGTGATACTTAACTTCTTAGAAACAAACCTATAACCTCAAATCTAGATGTGAGTAGAAACACCAGAGTTTTTCAAGGTAGGTGTGAAGTCAGTGAAAATAACGTCAGATGAAATATTTGAAAGTTTAGGTGGAGACATGCCAACCCTTCCTATCTCATCGGGAGACTACCAGTTTGAAGGACAGTCTCCCGACCACCATCAATATCCTCTGATTTCAGCCAACTCGACCTTGTATGCTGCCAATAGGATTTGAAGTTACTAATACATCTGTCAAGCAGTAGCTCTGGCTAGAAATGAATCAGGCCAAATAAGTTACTATTTCCATTATTGATAGTAAACTGCTAGAACCAGACTGCAGTATAAAATTATTTTCTTCTACACCTTTAAATCCAAAATTACTTCTTTTTGTGTTACGTCAATCAGAAGTCGTATTATAGGGCTGAAGCTTATATTTTGAATCTCCCTTTGTTTCCCAAATCTTTTAAGTTTATGGCCAGTCTGCTATCAAGTCACTAGTAGAGGTTGGCATGTCTTCAGGTGGTGAAGCAGCAATAGAAATATTTTTAAGTCCAAAAGTTAGTCTTTTCCTCAAATTAATTTTTCTTTTGGATTTTCTGTATCTTTCATTATATAGATGCCTTAGATAAATGGTTACCGATCGAAACAATAATTTGACATGACAATTAAGTATTTTATGGATTGTAGGGAAAGCTCAATCTATCACTTTCTACGCCAATTAAGTAAAAAGACATTGAAAATATGAAATGGCCCTATAAAGATAGACGAGATACGTATAAAGGAAATAAATTAATCAGATCTAGTGTTGCAATAAGAGAATAGGGAACCCATGACGACCTTTGTGACATAACCAAATTGCCTTGCATAAGAATCATTAAGAAGGGAAAGTATGTTTTGACCCAGTTGACTGCATCACTAGATTTGTTTTAAAATTTGTTTTTCTCCTTTGTAGGTACTTGTAACTTGTCTAGGTTTAAACGGGGTTATTTCTTATATTCAATGTTTTTGATTATTACTCATCTAAAAACCCTTTTGCCTCAAACCTTATGTATCCTTAGTAAGTGAATAAAAAGTGTGGGATGTCCTTCACAAAGAGATCTACTTAAAACAGTATAGCTGATATTCCATTGGACCCACCTTTGATGTGGGGATTAAATAATTGAAATAATTTTAGTGTGGTTATCATGTCTTATGTAGGTAGAACTTGCCTCTGAAGACGATGAGTTAATTAACCCTAGATGCTTGTACCCCAGATGGTTGTACCAAAATGGCCTTCATCGCATATACGCATTACATTGATTTATTTGCAATTTTGTGAGCATGAAAATAATTACGTTATCATTCATTTTATGACATAAGTAATCCAAAGGAATATTGATTTCTAGATCAAATATCAGTCCATCGTACATTTGCCTCATAAACAAAATCATTCTGAATTGCTCCAGTGCGGTACAAGTGTTTCTTATATTTTTCTCAGGTTTTTTTATTAAGTATAAGAATTTGCCTATTTTTATTTATACATACACATACATGATGTGTCTTTCAAAATATAATGATCATTGCAGAGTTTGATCACTTTTGACCATTGCATTCTTTTTATGGGTATTACTCTGGTAGGAAAGTGTAATATAACAAAAGGACTTATTATATGATACCACTATACTGACAAGGTAAGCTGGGATAAAAATCCCAGGATGAAACTTTTGTTAGGACTTCTTTTATAGTTACATTGTGCATTGTCTGTTTGATAGTTTTGCCTAACTGTTTCTTTACCCTCTTTATCTTTTCAGCACGTTCCCAAACCTGTGTGTGTGCCTTCAATGGCCAGCTTCATGCCATAGGTGGCACAGACCTATGGAATACTCTTAATTCAGTCGAAGTTTATGACCCCGAAGAAGACATCTGGACTGTCAGTTCCAACCTCAACATAGCCAGAAGGGGGGCTTCTCTTGATGTCGTCGATGGTATGTTATATCCTTTATTGAGTTAAGGGATTCTTGGGCTTATTAAATTCATGTCAATATTGAGAAAAAGAGAGTGAGGTCCCCTCCCCCATCCCCCTTTGTATGATCCTCTTTCTGGCTTTGTTTTCTCAGTACATAGCCATGCGGTTTTCTGAGGTGTCAGTGGCGTAAGAGATACGCTGTTATGTTATTTTTCCCGCATACCTGGTCATGGGGTAGGTATTTTGAGTGGTAAGTCAGGTGTATTGAAAATGTGATTAATGAGTTGCTTTTTTAGGGCTTTGATCTTATGCTTTGTTTGAACATTTATTATTGATATTTTCTTTTGTTTTTGCATTAACTTATTGCCAAGTAAAATTGTTTTTTCTACACCCAACCTTTAATCATCTCCTCACTTGCCCTTATTCATTCAACAGGCATTTTAATTGTGGCTGGAGGTAGCGATGGAACCCAATCTTTGACTTCCTGTGAAATATTTGACCCTGACAACAAGACCTGGTCTATGGGTCCTCAAATGACCATTGGACGTGCCAACCTGAGCATGGCGACCGTCGGCTCTCGGCTTTTTGCTGTTGGGGGATTTAGCGGCAAGAAGTTCCTTAGTTCCCTGGAGTGGCTGGATATGGAGGAGATGGAATGGATAGCCCATGCTCCACGGGTGCTGGAAAATGAAGAAAACAGCTTGGAAGAAAACAGCATTGACTCGGAGGACCATGCCTTTGAAGCTAATGGTTTGGTTCTAGAAGAAAGCAGCAGTGCTGCTATAGGAAATGATGTCACACATTGAGACTTTTATTGTTAATAGACTGAGCTGTTGGCCATTTTACAATGGTGAAGATGTCTTGTGAAAAGTCCTCAATGGTTAGTGTCTTTATTATCATAGTGACTTTCACATCTCATATAGCTTAAAGATTTACAATTCTTTTGGTGAACCCGTTCACAGAATTGAACTGTTTGGGGATATTTCTAAAGCATAGCTTACCTTGGATGAAGTGAAATGATTTCTACTCAGTTGCTTTAGAGGTAGGATTATCGTCTCTACCTGGCAAAAGATAATTTAAAAAAATTGTTTTATTTTTAAGAGTGGTTTTGAAGCGTTGCCCTCAATGCATTATCATTTCATCGAATAGTGCAAAAAGTACTATTTCATTCCATTCATACAACATGATAACACGTGGAAATTTCCCTGTAAAATGACAGACTTGAGTTATATCCCAAAACCCTTCATTTGTATTGCCATGCTATTAATAATTCCCCAATATAATAATACCAACTATCTGGAAACAAGTGGTATTTTGTGTTGTTTTTTTGTTGTTTTTTCCCCAAAGAGTGTGACATAGTCCAGACTTATATTATAATGAGTGATAATTAATTTGACAATTAATGATACATTCACCCATGTATATTTGATATATACTTACTTTATTATTGTTATCATATCATCCTGAGATGAGACTTGCTTCCAATGGCCATTTCATCAGGTCATATCCGTTATCATCATGCCTAGATTTGTGACCTTTGACACTGGATATTGATAGGCATTTTACAAACATTTATACTTTCATCATATTTTTCATTAAATGCAAATCTGAAATTCAAGTCAGCGTCCTCTCTTTTACAATTTAAAAATCAAGACATTGTCAATATAGGGTTATTGGTTTTATCTAGATATTCAGTCGAGTTAATTTCTTCTTTCTTGCAATTTAAAAGTCAAGTCAATACCTTTTCTTTTACAATTTGAAATTCAAGATAGTACCTGTATTGCTTTTTGGTTTATTCTAGAGCTTCATGGGAAAAGAGGGTAGAATTTTGATTGATAGTATTGACCACAAACCAAAGAAATGTTGTTATGATTAATAAGGTGAGCAACTTCATGGACATTTTCCAGAATACTTTGCACTCATAACTTATTTTTAACACTGAAATTGTCTTCACCTGTCGTTTGGTAATTTTCCTATGATCAAAATGAACACTGAATGCCTATATTGTTTTGATAATTTCAACGTTTATTATATCTCGTCTTTATGGTTGATGGTTATACTATTGTCATTTTCAAAATTATAATATAAATCCATTAAAACATTCTAATACAATGTATCAATTTTATACAATGGAAGAAAGTCTGTTTTTATATGAATTTATCCTTATTAAATAGTCCTCCTTAAAAAGTACTGAACATGCAAGGAAAAAATAAATAGCAGACTGTGTCTTATTAGTTTAATCTGTCAGAATGTCTTTTCAAGGACTTGGAATTTGTTTGGGAGAAACTAAATCAAGTAATAATTGGATTTTTTTTGTGTTAATCCAAAATACCATCTTAATTTACATATGAGAGAAAAAATATAAGAATATATTATGGTTAAATTTTAATGCTTTGAAAAGTAATTTATAAATTTGAATGTGAATAATTGTAACAATAATTGAAAAATTGAATTGTAATTCCCTATTGCCATGCATCTAAATGTAAATATGATATTTTTTGTCTGATCAAAAAGAGATTGTAAAATACACACTATATTTTTTCCCATGATGATAAATATATCAAAAGTTAACGTGCCACATTTTCTATTGACAAAATTGTCATATATCACACCCCCTCGGTCCTTCCCCCCCGTGTTCCTTGACCACACAGCACAAGGTCATTTGTTATAATACGTATCTATTAACCTCATGCCTTTAATATGCCCATCCAGGGAGGGATAGTATCATATGTTATTTTGTCCCCTACCCTCTTTGGCATACGTTGAATGTTGAAAACACCTGCAGTTAATATCCCTCCACACACCCACCTACCACACCACTCTGTCTTACTGGATTATGTTGTGTATTAACATATAGGCTATTATGTGAAAAGTAACGTGAATAATATCATTGCAATGAAAACATGTTTTTTCTTAATTATGTATTATTAAAAAAGGTCTTTTGTCATTAGTTACAAATGAGTTGTCACAAAGAATGTTTCTCCTTTTGTTGCAAAGGATGTCTTATACTATAGTATAACAATTCTGAGAAGGCTTTTTAAAAATCTTTTTCATCACTCTCACCCACACAAGTCATGACATGTCAAAGATATGTCATTCACAAATCAGAACAGGTGATGTCCTGTTTGAGAGAATTGCTGTCCACTAAGCTGTAGAAGATGGAATGAGAATAGTTGGACTGACTGCAAGCTAAACTAATTTCATGCTTTAGGTCTCTTTGAATGCATGTCCTAAAGAATGGAGAATTGATAAGGACATGCTTTACTTGTTCATTTTGGATACTGAAGAAATTAAGGCCCATAATTTATGATGAAAAATAAAGCTTTATCGTCAGAATTTGTTCTGAAATAAGGTTAGATTATTCTAATTTGGACACTAGAGCTCTTGATTAATATGATTACAATAAAATGAAGAAATCATCCCTTTGTCAGGTAAGTAAGTGAGGACCTCATTGAATCTTATCTTGTTCCATTCAAGATCCATTGGGCTAATCTGTAAAAATGAATCGTGAGCGTACATTGTATTTCCACTAAATTCTATTCAATAAACTAAAGTCTCTGTCAAATCTTATTCTTTACATTATCCCATTTTTCTACCAAATTAATTATTGATACAACGTTCCTGCAAGGAATACGTTAATGACCCAGTTAAGAAATATCATATCAACATTTTGCATTGACACAATAAGTCACCTAATTGTCCAACTTCATTTTCCTTATTCAGCAAATTACTATGATAATACTTACTCACATATTCACACATGATGCTCTCTAAAATTGAGTATTATCATCAGTTTATCACCATTTATTTCCTATGGAAACGTTTGATTCCAATAAAAAACAATGTTATTGAAAATTTGTTTCCTTATAATCAAAGTTAAAAAATTGTGTTATTTTTTTTCTCTTCTCACCATTTTGTACTAAAATATTGTCATGGACAATTTATTTGTATGTTCCGATCCAATGCAAGTCTTGGCTGGGTTTTTTTCTTTACTAGAAATATTTGACGAGATCTATGTGTAATTTGTGTGTAAATAACACTTCCAGTCCCTCACTTAATCAATGTGGTTTCTAGAAGAGTTATTTAATAACACAACTACGCCATGTTTGATCCATTTCTTGTATTGTAAGATAATTTTCATTAATAATCAATAAAACTTGTTTTTCTTCTTGTCATAACTTAAACAAAGTCTTTTTGTTTAGATCCTTTTTTGCATGTTTTTTTTAAGTTGAACATTTATTGTTATAAGTATGACTTTGAATCTTTGTCTTTGTCGCTTTTGGATGCAATTTGGACATTTGGCATTAGATGAATTATATGACATTAAACTGTATTGTTGTTATTCAGATAACAACCCTCTAAAATATTTGCCGAGTTCTGATAATTTGAATGTCATAGGACTTTTGTCATTTATTATTATTTATTGTATTCTTGTAATTCTACCATTTCTAATACATTATAACATCATGTAAAACTTAAACTTCTTGTGTCCCATTGCATTAGTGTAAAAACATTGTTGCGCCATTGTCCATTGGCATCAAATGTCAGCCAATTTGTTTGCAGTTATGTTTTTTTCTTCTTTTTTGAATTTGATATAGTTATGGAAGTTAAAAGAGAAAGCAATATGTATTTTTCTTTCTAGGAAACAAATATAAAAATGTTTTAAGCAAGCATTATATTTGATTGATAATTATTCAGCAAGAAGTGCAATGGCGACATCATTCTTATGATGTAATTGTTTGATTCAACATTCAAATAAAATCTTTAAAAATTTAGATTATGCATACAGACGTTTTATTTAATGTTGTCAATTGTTTCGTATTTCAAGTTTTTGTTGAAAATTATTCAAGTATTGAACTGAACAAAAGATATTTGTTTCATATTTTATGACATTGTTTTTTGCTTTAAATTGTTGGGAATGATGATTTTAAATTCTAACAATTCTTTCTTTACCGGTACCCTTCCCTTTTTTAATCACTGGACCAATCTGAAATATTTATGAGATCATTTTGCCTTACCCTACCATCTAAAACCATTTACACTAACTTTATGGTAAGGTAGAAAAAAAATCCCTGCAAAAAACATCAGAGGTGCCACCCCAAATCAAGAAAAATTCCAGAACTGAGAAATTTGAAAGGCTATAGTTGACTCCAAAAATGATATAACACTAGGTCCTTCCGTCATGGAACATAATGGACACATAAATTCAAAATCAAACTGATAACAGAAATAGTTTCTAATTTACTGATCCTTTCTTTCTTAATACAGGAAGTTTCCTGAAAAATGCATCTCTGCAAAGTAGATATCTAATGCGCGGGGGGGGGGGGGGGGGGGGGGGGGGGGGGGGGGGGGG
>JASKDV010121522.1:0-14305 GCA_032466395.1 Aegires albopunctatus | reverse complement strand
ATATATTTATATATAGAAAGAGACAGAGAGAGAGAGAGAGAGAGAGAGAGAGAGAGAGAGAGAGAGAGAGAGAGAGAGAGCTAATGAGATGGGAGGAGAGGGGAAAGGGAGAAAATCTGCAGGTGGCACAAAAACGAAACCTTCTTTTTTCTTAAAACCTTTGAAACCAAATAATAGTCTAAATTTTATGAAAACTGGAACAAATTATGCAAAAGATAAAAGATCTTTCAATACATCACACAGATGACAATTACGAAGCCTTTCTAAAATTGGGCAGCTTTCAATTTTGAAAACTTCAAAAACTTTAGAAGCTTTGATCACTCCTAGTCTATGCCAGCAGCCTGAGACCATACCATTGTCGCCAAAGACCCTTGGAAAAATAAATGGAGTTACCTTAGAAACAATATAATACGTTCGTAATACAAGTAATAGTAATGAATGTATTAATAAGTGGAACGAATAGCTCATTAGGATACGGCACCGACCTACAAAGCCAAAACAGTTGCAGGTTTGTGCTTGGCACGAGTTGGAATACAGGTTGGTGCAGGCTTTATGTTGAAATCCGATTTTTCAAATTTCTTCTGTTCCCTTATCCCGTGGTAGGCAGGATATAAGTGCCCAGTCCTACTGGAGATGGACAATAAATTAAGAGGTCTCATGTGCCTTTACACATGTAAAAAACCCCTTGGTGGTTGACAATCGATAAGAGCAGGCCGTTCTGGTCGCCACCCTGGCATAATTCAATTCCTGCCATGATCTATAAGAGTATTCAGTAATACACCTACAAACTTCTCCTACTCAGACGTATTGACATTGTCTCTACTCTGAAATAAGAAGAAAAAGTCAAGATATGAGGGAAAGGAAAGTTGTCTGGGCAACCACACTTCCTCAATTCTCATTGCCCAGGCATAGCGCAACATGAAACAAATCGTTTGTCAATACGGAAAGGGCCTACTAGTTGTTCTAAAGCATATGAGGGGGTACAAGAGAGTAAGAAAAGATAGCGAAGAATGCTATTCACCAATGTTCTTTAGCCACCCAGTCAAGGATGTTGCACAGGTTGTGGCCAAGGTCTGCCACATAACCTACTTGTAGTATAGTTATATTTTCAATTTCTTATGCTATATATCGCATCACAAAATCCTACTTCACATGCAAAAACACAGAATAAATATGTATTTCTATATCAATTCAAAAAAGAATATTTTTTATTAGTCTTCTTATTGACATTCTAAAATCAATATGTACTCTGGAGACAAGCAGAGACACAAATTACAGTGCAAATCATGACAAGAACTTTATAAATGAATATCCATTTATAATATCACAGTATAAATCAAATAAGTTTTTATTTTGATGATTTTTACTTTCAGTACAGAACAAAGTCTATAATATATCAAGACATACTAAAAAAGAATATCAAGCAGTAGAAATAACCATAAAAATAAGATTTGATTTAAAAGTATCTCAAGGTTTAATAATATAAAACATAGTTCTTTGTCAAAAAGGAAGACATTGCAAAACTTTTTTTCTTGATTTACATTGATGAAATGAATATTTCTACTTTTTCCACCAAAATAATAGCTCTCAAATATTAATCTTAATACAGTGATCCCTTTGGATGCTCTACCATCCAAAAAATAAAGTGACTTGCATTCAATATTATCACAGGTCGTTTGTCATTTTTAAAAATAGAAATATCAACTCCTACTAAGAATTTGGTGGGGGTTTTTTAAATCACAGGAGCAGGGTTATAAATAAAATGTCTTGAAAAGAAAATTCTTCATTTTGAGATTTTAGTTTGAAATTTAGGAAGATAAGTGATATGGAATTCACAATGAATAGCAAGAGTCAAAACTGAAAGACATAAATAAAATTGCCATATAGGAAGCTTACATTTGTAATTTATCAAAACTTAGGCTCATTTGAGATTTTGTCACAGAACCTTTAAAATAATAATCAAATAAAAAAACCATGAATGCTTTTTTGACAAATAATTTAACATATTTAAAATTTTGTTTACCATTATCACTTAATACTTGTTCAGAGTTAACTTGTCTTTATTCTTGAATCTATCGGGAGTTATTTGTTTCTTCTTACATTGTTACACACATGTTTCAAAAGAAAAAGAAAAATGCTGATTCATTTAAAGAATATAATGATGCAATAAAAGCAATAATTTGATAATCATATTTTCTATCGTTCAACTTGTACAAGTGCAGGGAAAGTCCGCATTCTCAACCTCTCCACCTCAGCCCTTAACACTGCTACTTCTTGAGCCTGTGCTTTGGCTAAGTCGACAAGCTTTCTCCTTTGTACAATTTCTTGATATCGCTTTTCCACATCTCCTTCTTGACGATTTTCAGCTGAAAATGAAAACAATCATTTAATGATTCAAAGCATGCATTTTTCTACTAAACTCCAATATTTGTAACATACTTAGAACAAATCCTCATAAATGAATCTTTCATTTTTAAAAATAATAACTTTCATAGCTGTTTTCACATGAGTCTATCAATTCTCCTAGCCCAATATCCAAAATGCCATCTTCAAAGTTAAATGACATGACAACAATGGGCTGATTGAGTGAATTAGCATTTAAACCTTTGACAGAACCCAAATTAGAGATAGGAAGAGAATTTATATTTGAATATTTGCATTTATGAAAATTAAAACTTGAAATAACTAAACTGTTTGTGGTAGAAATTGCTATGTTGTAAACTGTTGTTCTCCACCAATGACCTCACATACTTATGAGTCAGCTTTGAGACAATGACACCAATGCCCTACAGTGGTGATGGGTTTTGGGTCTACATTTTAAAAACACCCCTGGTTATCCTGCAGTTATAAAGGTCATCTGGTATCTTTTATCTTCAGCACTGGATTGTTAATATGCTGCTTTGAAAACTTGCAGCTTATTCTAGCAGAAGCCCCTGTCTTAATGAAGTCTCCACATTACAATTCATGCTTTTGCTAGATGCAAATAAGACCAAAACAGAGGCAATGAAAATCGGTAAAACAACATCAACTCTGATCGTTTTCATCGACAACAGTGCATTAAAGCAAGTTGAGGAATTTAAGTTCCTAGGGAGCATATTCTCTCAAGACGGAAAGAGAGATAGAAGTGAGAACACAAAAGGCCATGAAGTGACTTACCAACTAGCACCACTGCTCTCCCATTTCAATATCCCCATGGAAACTAAATGGCAACTGATAAATAGTATATTTATACCAACTCTAGACTATGAACAAAATACAGAAAATTATTACAGTAGGGGGGGAGGGGGAAGAAGCAAGAGATCAATCATCAGTTGTATTATAAGTACGCATGCAATGTTTTGCATTTTCCAATAAAATTGTCGGCCTCTTCTGTGATTTCTAAATTCATTTTTAGCGTAAAAGCCATTTTAGAAAGCATTTTGAATCTTTGTGATTGTTGATGGCCACGGCTGAGAATTGTGTGCATTTAATAAAAGCTGGAGGCATATGCCCCTACGCTTGCCAACTGACTTCCATTGCGAAATCAAACATCTCACTCCTCCTCTCAATCACTTTGCTAATGTTGAAATCCTCTTACATTTACACCACACACGGCCTTTATCGAAGAGATCAAAATTCCCTCAGTCTACCACCAAACATCGATAGAGATCATTTTGTGGCGCCAGGTGAGATTTGATTTCATTGTCTGATACACACCGGTAGACTGGACATGTAATCTGAACCGGCTTGGGTCATTGAACACGCCTGCTGAAGTCCAGATCATTGTCCTGCCTCCTTGGCTACTTTGATGCATTTGATTGGCAGATTGTGAAAATTACACATGTCCATCATTTTAGTTATTAGTGCATGGGCACATAGGGATTTCTCACCTTGCTGATAGTAACAAAGGGATGGGATTAACTATGCAATTAAGCGATAACGCACATCTGCTAGCCTTAGAATGTGATCGCTGATAAATTATCAAGCGTTGGTTGACATTTGCTACCGTTTTAAAGTGACATGATCCAGAAATAGCGGACACTTAGACAAAAGAGCTTTATAGCGGGCAGACACTTAGAGCTGTTTTGGTGGAGCTGCGGACACTTAGGCAAAATGGGTATTCAGCCAGAGGGCTCTCTCACAAAAACTACTATACGTGCGAAATGATATGTTTAAAAGAAAATCACAAGACAAGACAGAATCAGGAATGAAGTAGTAAGAGAACAAGTTGGCACAGCTCCCTGTCTTGAATACATCGAGAAACAAAGAATGAAATGCTTCTGCCATCTGACCAGACTTGTTCCAGAAAACCCCGCTGCCAATGCATATAACCGAAGACTTGATGATTATAAGAAAAAAGGAATAACCAAGAAAAAGATGGATATAGGGAGTGCAAGAAACACAACAAAATAACGACATGTCGAGGCAAGAGGCAATAATACTGGCGCGGGACAGACATTTACATCTCCCCTCGACACCACAAGGTACAAGAGGATCAAAAAAGTAAGTAAAAGTAGATAGAAGGAGTGGAGATAATGCCCCATGTCAGGGGATTGTAGGCTGTAGGCATGTGTTGCGTATTTATGTTATCAAAGCTAAATGCTTTCTGCCTTTGTATATTTCGTGAATTTAATTAAGAAGACAGTTTAAAGTTGAAATTTATTCATATATTATGCTAAAAATAGCCAGCTCTATGTTGTCAGCATTCTGCATAATGCCACATATAACTTTTATATGTTTATGAAATAAGAAAGAGAAACCCTGATTTGATTTACCATTGACATCATCAATAAGCCTCCTCTCATTCACAACAACATTGAGATCCAGCAATTCGGTGTCTAACTTGATGTTGGAAGATGTTTTTGTTTTAACTCTCTTTTGAAGATCCTTGAGGGCTTTCTTCTTTTCTTGAACATTCTTCTCATGGAACTGAAATCAGAAATCACAAATGTATTTATTGGTGTGTACCACAATGGCTATGTTCATCCATTTAGTCAATCCATGTGGTTATCCATGAATAATTCCAAAACAATAGAGCTTCCCTTTATAAAATGCATTACAATAATTGATTGTATAAATTATCTTTTATACAAATAAAGTCATATTTATTGATTGCATAAGCATCAAAGAATCATTTTCAGCTTACAAGTCTTAATGTAATCATAACAGGATAAACATTATAAAATAATAGATTTAATATCTATACATTTTTATCTATTTTCTATACATTTTACATTTTTATCACTATCATTCAAACATACTTTCTTTTGAAGAAGAATGGTTTGCTCCAAGGTGGCAATTTCTCCAGCTTTCTTTGAATCATAGTCATCCTCTTGTAAAAACTGAAAGACAGATAAATTAGATTAGTAGACAAAAGAGATTTGCTAAAAAATTCTTACTCATTATTTTGATTCAGTACTTTTATTAACGTGAATTAATATTCTTTTGATTTTAATTTTTTTAAAACTTGAATAGAAAATCAAAATTGAATTAAAAGTATCAAAATCCTCAATTGAGATATTGTGGTTGAGTGGTATACATGATTAGCTTGCAATTCAAAAAAAAAATTGTGAGTTTGATTCCCGCTAGTGCTATGTCTGATGTTGAATCCTTTGGAACGGCTCATTACACTTATGTTCATCACCAGACCCAGGTGTAAATGGAATTCCTTGTATACTGCACTCTAGGAAGTGAAAGATCTTGTCCGTATGCTAGCAGGAAAGCGCTGATAATCAGGTGCTCCATGAAATCACCTGCCGGGGGATAAATAAATCCGCACTTATTGGTGCAGAGATCTCTTTCCATCTGCCTATCCTGGTGTGGACATAGCATCCCTGAATATACTTCAAAACACACTACTGTTTCCTGCCACTCTTCCTGCCTCCTTTGTTGTCATTCTTAGGACTTTTGTAATATCCTTTTCCCCATTGTCTTGATGGTCGTTCTCTTGATCTCTTACCTTCTATCATTCCCTCAAAAATTTTTCTTCCAAGTTCTTCATGTCTTTTTATAAATGCCATTAATTTCTGGTGTTTTTTCCAACCAGTTTTCTTTAATATTTAACTCTGCTCTTATTGACAGGTTGGTCCTGCACTCTATCAATGATGTTCCAAGATCTTTCTATAGCACTTCATTTCAAATGCATATTAATTAATATTTAAGTGCAGAGATAGGGAATATAAAATTCATCTTCATCTTTAAATAAAATGACAAATGCAATTTTCACCTATCATTGATATTGATTTGAGACAAAAAAGAAAAGTAAATTTTCACATATCATAAGTGCTGAATAAATACATTACAACATCGTAAATGATTAATTCTGAATCAGAATACTTCTCTGATAAACAAAGATTTAGACATCATATGCAGGTAGCTCATAAAATCCATAATCCTAAAGGCTGTTCACTTTTTCAAAAGAGTTTTACGAGGATATCAAATGAGATGTGGGAGATGACTATGGATGTATTGCAAAATAAATGAATAACGAAAACAAACTAATCACTTACTGCCTGAATTTCCCTTGTCACTTTGATAAACTGAATGTCTTTCATCTTATTCTCTAGATCCTCCATTTGCATTGACATTTTCTTGTGTTCCCTAAAATATAGATTAAAAGAAGAAACCCCAAACATTTTTTATGATTTACACATTTTGATTTGTAAAAATTACATATTTCATTCAGTGATTTTTTTTTAAATTTCAAATTGTTCAAAACATAACAGACACTTTAATGACAGAAAAATTACAAAAATATTGATTTCATTTTGAAATTAAGATACAAAAAAAACAACAACAAAAATTATAATTCTTGTATTTTCACTTCAATTAATATTTTAATTCAATAGTTGATTTTTTTATTTTTAAAAATACAATTGATGAGAATTTCATGATTCTTTTAATTACAAAAATAATATTACAAAGTTGTTGATTTGAAGAGGGAAATAAATTGATGCTTTTCATAGCTTGATGTACCTACCATTCTAATTGTATGATGCCTTTTCTGAAATCTTTACTCTCTACCATACTTGCAATCTTGCTTTCTCCCAATTGCTGTCAATAGAAATATGGAAATATGACATGATTCATTTTGATGGCTTTAAGCACAATCACGTTTTCAGAGTGACCATAAGAATCTATTACCAAAAAATGTTAAATCTATTACCAAAAAATGTTAAATCTATTACCAAAAAATGTTAAATCTATTACCAAAAAATGTTAAATCTATTACTAAAAAATGTTAAATCTATTACCAAAAAATGTTAAATCTATTACCAAAAAATATTAAATCTATTACCAAAAAATGTTAAATCTATTACCAAAAAATGTTAAATCTATTACCAAAAAATGTTTGTCTCTTTGTTGATTGATTCCCCCTTCCAGCCCCGTTTACAACAATGTACATGATAAGACATTAAACTTCTTAACGTTCTAATTCTTTAAAAAAATCCATCTGGAACTATTAGGTATAATTAAATACATTTAACTTGAAATAATTAAAGATGCTGTTGAAATAATTTTAAGTATAAGGACTTTGGCATGAATCAAATGAGTGGTCTATAGGTTACAGTAGTTATAGAAATAAATAGAATCAATTAGATTCATTTACAACAACCTAAAGGTAGAAGTCTACCCATTAAATGGAATAGTCAATTAATTCATACTGAGATTGAAGGTTATAACATTAATTAAAGTTGAATTAACAACAACTCTGATGATAAAGATAAAGAATCAGACAACGGTGATGAGCAGTCTGAGAGTGTTTTATACCAACCTTAATCGTACTGTTCAAATCTTCCACCACACTTCGATGCACAAGTACACTGTCTCTAAAGTCCCGGATGAATGGGCCTGCATCAACTTCAATCTGTCCTTGTTTAAGCAGTAACTGAACCTCCAGATTAAGGATGAATCTTTGTTCATCCTCCTTGAGCCTTTAAAGGTTAAAGGCAGATTTTTTTTTTAAAAAGAAGGTTTATAACATCAACGTTGCTATTTAATTGAAACAATTGTATCTGAATTTGAAATTTAAATCTATCATTTGAAAAAAATGGGTGACGTGATGATTGTTTAAAAATGGTAATAATATATATTTCTTTCAAATTCACATCTTGCTTTCACTGCTATGTATGCATTACATATAAACATGCAAGTATGTTTCCTCCTCTAAAACATGTTCATAAAATATCAAAGCTGTTCTTGAAGTGAAACAGTTGACCTAAAAACTGGTTTCAAGTGTAACTGTTGATGAAACTATTTCGCTACAATGTGTTATTCTTTTTTATTCCCTTGTGTGCAAAAGGGCAACAAAATGGTTTGCTGATTTTGAATTCCAAATGATTTTGTTGTTAACGCTGTTCAATTTTATTTTTTGAATATTGTGTATTTAGACCCACCTATTCAGCTGCTGGCCAATATCCTCAATTTCATACTTCAAACGATCATCTTCTTCTTGTCTCTTTTGCAAGAAGGTAAGCATCTCAGCCAAAACATTGCTCTTTATTTTCAACTGTGGAATGAAATATACATATTGTTACATAAATTCTGAACCTCCACAATGGTCTTTTAGAGTCAACAGTTCATAGGAAAATTGTTTTAAATTTTTATCATATATTCTACACTTCACTTTTCTCTAAACTATCTTAGCATTTTCAGTTTCTTTTCCCTCTGAGAACTTGATATTTGATCTTACTCAACATTTTAATTGAGAATATACAAACATGATAATAATACATTTGAAATTAAATCTGCCAAAGTCAGTGTGATAATCATTTATTTAAGATATCAACTATACAGAAAAGGATTCAGAAAGAAGAACAAGAACATACAATTTTTACAGTGTAGCCCTCTTTAAACAACATTGGTCGGGACTGTCTATATTATGTTGCTATAACCAAAGGTTAGTGTATTCGATCAATAGATAGAAAAAAAGACTAGAAAGCAAGCATGTAACAAGGACAATAAACTAATGTTTGGGCCTAAAAGGGGACCGTTTTAAGAGGATGGGAGCTAGCTGGTGCCTCTCATTGGCTGTGATAGATTAAGCGCATTAAATTTGATTCATCCGCAAGCAGGGTTTTTCATTGGGCTGCTATTTTGACTGAATGTTGCTGACTCTGACTCACTATATCGGATATTTTGATACTAATGATATACAAGAAAAAAACAGGACTTTGATGCAACGTTGCTGTAAGCAGGATGTCGGTACATCTGATTGTTATAAGTGGGCCGCAACGTATTAGCAAGGTTGGAGGAGTCTGATATAAATCAAAGAACACTGAATCGATTATATGTAAGTCCATATCGTGCTAATGTATATTTACATATCCGTGTGTGGGTATGGTGTGTGTTCATGATTTATGTCATTCATTGTTTTTTAAATATCAACTATACAGAAGAGATTTCAGAAAAAAGGACAAGAACATGAAATTTTTATTTGCTAGGAAGGAGAAGTCTGGTATAAATAAAAGAATGTTGAATGGATAGTAATTAAGTCCACAGATGGATGTGCTATTGTATATTTACAAGTCAATGCGTGGGTGTGGTGTGTGCCCATGATTCATGTCATAATGTAATTTTTATGATTGAATTGTTATGATCATGTTGCTATTGTAAAACTAAATCACAAAATTGACATGTCAGTGGAAATAAAGAATATTGTAATTCAATCAAACTGGCATTACTTACTAAGGATTCAGATTCCACTTTGTTTCTTCGGAGTCGACACAGACGTTCCCAGACATTAGGATCACAGCCCTCTGGTGCTTGTGATATATTGTCCATATCCCTCAAACCTCTATTCATGCTGTTGTTTTGGTGATTAAGGACCATGGCAGATGATGGTCTGTCATTAAATGGGTTCGAGGCTTTTTCACTTGCCTCATATGCTCTGTACCTATGTATTCTGATAAGTGTATAAACAAACTTAGAATGCAAATAATATTTTTCAAACAAGTTTATAATTAGTTGCATATCTAAGCCAAGGCATTGATGCTCAATTTGTTAGACTGGTTCAATTTAGATCACATAGTTCAGGGTTTAAATCCTTGTCACCAGGGCCAATAAAAGTCTTGGGAAAGACCCTGACCATTGTGTGTTTTCTGTATTATGTTTCAACTAGTTTACAGTAATAATGATTATCATGATGAAATGATAGATTTTCTAGGGTAAAGTCTTCTTTCCAAGGCTTTTATACAAAGTTGAAGAGCTTTGATTTTAAAGAAAGATCTACTATTCTGAAGTTGTGAGAAATAACTTCAACTGGTTCGTTGTAGCTATACCATCATCTTATGACAAATTCCCGTCTTGAGAAAAAAAAAAAAAAAAAGATTTAAGCTGCTGCATAATCATACAAATATCAAAAGCTTTCTAAAGTAGCTGTTTGATGATTATTGCAGCAATTTAAAAACTGTTAGGTAATTATTTTTAATTATTCTGTTCTATCTCTAAATGAGCATTATCAGCCTTTCAGTTAAAAAAAGCAAACCTACTTTGGCCTTTTCTTGAACAATTTGTAGAGGGCATCCACCATAACAGCTGAAACATCATTAAATTCTCGTCTAAAAGCTTTATCCAAATATTTGTCTTCTGCTTGCAGATTGTCATACTCATTGCGGAAATGTTCAACATTTTTTCTTGTCTCTGCAACAGCTTCAAAGGCGAGTTGCTATTTTCAAAACAAACAAACAAATGTTAAAGGTTGAATAATATTTCAACGGTTAGTAAAATACAAAGAAAAAGATTCATGTCCTTGAGTAAAAAGAAATTAATACACTAGCTTTTCAATATGCTATTTATATAGTATGTCTTTGTTTGTTCGATACACCGAGAGTGGATAAATACCTTCAGATTTCTCTTGTGCTCCAAAGTCTGAGTGAGATCTTTCTCTCTTATTTCAATTTCCTCCTGGATCAGCATGGAATGTCTCAAGCGCAGAATCTTCAATTCCTCCTTGTGACAGAAAAATCAGAATGCATTATTTATGCAATATTTGTTTGAATTTATAATTATAGCCTGTTTCTAGACACAATGATTTTGTGTTTTGTGACATTAAATACGATCATTTATTAACAATTCATAAAGCCTCATTATTATTTGTTTTTTGATAAGCAATTAGGTAATTGTACAATAACAAACCTGATATATAACCATCATGACTTTAATTTTCTTCATAAACAATACGTTGAGGGCATCATCAAAATTCTGCAAGTTCTCTTGAATTGTTGCCTGGTGCTTTCGAAGCTCTGTCTCCAATTGCTGTGACGAAATGACATAAAATATGTTGTCTAATTATTGGCAAAAAAGTGGAGAACAATAAAATTTCTGAGTTATATCTATTTATTATTTAATTATATCTTCATCAAGAACAGTGCAAACATTATGATCATCCTCATTATCATCATCATTAATATGATAAGTATCTTTAATTAAGACAAGAAATACATGAATAATGCTTGTTGTATCTAACATCATGCTCAAAGCATATCTTAAATCTTTCAATTCATCAAGTAATGAATGTAATTTTTAAAAATGTTTTCAAACTCAATCCATTGGTCCATTTTGTCAATCTTACAATCAATTCATTAAATAAAACTCATTACACACCTTTCTGTATTTTTCTCTCTCTTCCTGGAGTTCCTGAACCTTTTTCTGATAATCTTTGAAAAGTTTTGTTTCGTCTTCAGAGTATTCATCTTCTTTCTTTGTCAACATGAATGCAGGTTTTGGCACATCCTGGGGAAAAATACAAGTATATTTTGAAAATGTATGTATGATATTTATAGTTGATGAAATACTACTATGTTTTAAAGGATTCCTTGGCATCTCAAGATTACTAGACAATATTGATATGTTTTGTTATTCCCTCTTAGCTAAGACTGAAAGTGTGAAAAATCCTGCAACAAATGAATGTAACTGAAAATTCTCCAATTTTGATCACCTTTGCATAAATCAAATAGCATACTCCAATCTAAGAGATCTAAGAAACTCTGTATTACCATAAAAAAAAATGTTTTCACTCTCATGCATGTTGACACAGATAAAACCATTAGAAAAAGCAACAATATGAATTCCCACACAAAGCATTTCTAAGCTATAATGGAAAAATTCACCTTTTTCAACTCATCCTCTTTCTTGACTTCTAAAACACCTCCCATCATCATATCTAGAGCCCGTTCACGGGCATTGTCTCCCTTTTCACGAGCAAGGCGTTCTTCTTCTATCCTCTGCTCTTCTTCAAGCTTTTTCCTCTGCTCTGCAGTGAGATATTTCTCCACGGTAATCTGGAAATCAGTTGATAATTGTTTGAATGTATGAAACAACCCTAGATACACACTGAAGTATTGAGGCTTGATTTTTATTATGGCCCTCATATTGATTAAAACATATTATGTTCAGTTGTTATTTTAATTTAAATTACACTGTTGGTTATCCAACATTTTATTTTATGCGTTCATGAAAAAGAAATTCTGGTCTTTGACTTTCCAGAGAGTCAAATCCAAATTATCGTACCTCACTATCTGCTACTTCAAGCAGAAGTTCTGGTTTCTCTGCAATGCTCATACTGGGATCTGACACATCTTCTTCAAATCCAAGGTAGCTGATAATCTTGTTGATTCTTTTGTTCTTGTCCTTCACCTTGGCAATTTCCGATTCTTTCTTGGAAAAGACTTCATCAAAGTCCTTATTGAATGCCTCTTTGATACGATGAATGGCATCCTTGGGGATAAATCAATCAAGTTCGTTGAGATCAAATCAGATGAGAGAGAATTAATATAATACTAAGTTTAATTATTTAAAACTAAATTTAAGCTCAAAGTCAATTTCCTCTTCCCCCAATTGGCATAAATCTATAACTATTCAATGATTCAAAGCAAAGCAAGGTTCAAACTTTTATGATGATTACTGATCTCCAAAATAAGAAAAATCTCATCATCAAAAGTCATTGAAGAAAGATTTCAGAAAAGAAGTGCTATAAAATGGGGTTTTTTTTTTAAATTCTCATTTTATTTTCTCGTTTAAACAACACAGTAATGATTAAAATTTCACATATTCTTAATACTAAAGTGAAATCTTTTGATATGGATTTTAGTGATTACATAGAAAATAACAAAAAGAAAATAGAAAACTAAGATTGAGATGGCTTATCACTCTATGAGAGACAATCAGAAATCCTTAAAACTAACACTATTTTGATCATACCTCTAAAAGCACAATTTGCTGAATTTTTTGTTCTCTTGTGTAAAGGTCAAACTGACTGTAAAAAAGCGAGTTTCCACCTCCATAAGTTGCACCTGTGATAAAAAATACCAACATAAACTTAAAAAATCAAAGATTATTCTATCACTCCCTTATCTAAACAATCAAACAATTTCATATTGTAAGGCAATAGGGAAAAAATAGAACTTAAACAAGAGCTCCCTACATGATTTTAAATTTCATTTTATCCTAAGAGTCTATTCCTCATGCCATGTTTATAGAAATTATATTTTTTGTCACAATAATATTATACACATCCTTTCAATCAGCAAGTCAAAAATCTACCACTCAGCAACAATGTCTTGCAAATGAATTATGTTAGGCTTCATAATATGTAAAAAAAAACAAAAAATTTCATGTAGCATTGGATCAGACTGATACCTGGACTCTTCCACTCTTTTTAGAAAAAACCTCGGAGAACAAAAATTGTCTTGGATTTAAAAAATGGAATAACATTTCATTTTATTTTATTTATTTATTATAATTGTGAGCTAATGAGACTATACCTAAACTTCCTGAAATAGATGGGTGATCCTGACCATCAATCTCCTTTTCTTCACCATCTCCTTCATCATCCTATGAAATAAAACATAACAAGCGTGAAGACATTTCCAAATCAAGAACATTACAAATTCATAAATGGCAAATGTTGTGATCTGGGGACTTTTTAAGAAGTATTTAAAATAGAAATAATGTAACATATAATTTTAATTTCCTTATGAAATGTAAATGTCTTTATTCAACTTTACCTTAAGCCTTATTTGTTTTTATCTTCTTCTTTTTTTTTTTCACCATTCTTTATTTTTACCATTATTTATATTAATACCCATTTATAATTGTATCCTTCTTTATCTTTTACATAACATTACCTTTCTTTTCCAATCTTTATTTATACCCAAGTTTTATCTTTATCCATCTTTTGTCCACCCATCTACATCTATACCCATCCCTATATTCATCCATTCTTATACGTATCCATCTTGACTTTATCTGGCTTAGTATTTATCAATCTGGGGTTTGTTTGTTTGTTGGTGTTTGGGGGGGGGGGGGGTTGGGGTTTTTTTGTTGT
>JASKDV010121300.1:0-14306 GCA_032466395.1 Aegires albopunctatus | reverse complement strand
TACATGGAATGTACAACTACAAGCAATAATAATAATGGTGATAATAATAATAATAATAATAATAATGAAATGCAATAAAGTATAACGGGAATGTCATGTCTATGGAATAATAATAATACTGCTGGGACTTATGCCAGTGAAAAGCATTGGACTGATATGTGACGGTAAATAGGGAGGAACAAAACAATTTAAAATGACGCTTATAAACCAAGACAACGTTTCTAGTGTCAGTTGACCAGGAATAAAGATGGACAATGACGAGTCTCATCCCTATCCCTACCATCCCACCCACTCCTGCCTGAGAAAAGAAAAAAATTATATATATAAAAAGCACACTGATATGTAATGATGGTAAGTAACACATGAGGTACATCTATACACTTGAGAACATTAATGATAAATTCTGAATGAGAGAAACTATGAAATTCAAATCATTACAATTACAGCTACATTTATGATTTCAATTTACACAACCATAAGAGGGAAATCAATATCAAAATCATATCTTCCAGTTGTTTTTCTTCGATGGTAGAAATAAGGTCATTCATTAAGCTGATACCATAGTGACAAACTGATACAGAAAGAATAAGGAAAAGTAAAACCTGCATATTGTAAATCTTCAATCATTGACACTTAATACAATCAAGATTTCTGTATGGCTACACCCAAAGAGATCCAATCAAGATAAGCAGCACGAAGCTGAGATTTACCGGTCACAGCTTCCGATATAGTAGAGATGACCCAATAAGCAACACCATATTATAGGAGCTGACCCATGGGCAGAGAGAGAGAGAGAGAAGGAAAACAAAAAGAGAAATGGGAAGAGCCCGTATTTGCATTTCAAATATCCTATAAAAAGGAAAAGTTTAACTAGAAGAAGAAAGTGCATGACAAAGATTGAAATGTAAATGACATTCAAGGATGTACCAGTACACAGGTGTATTAACATGTAAATCATAGTATCTTAATGACAAATATACTTAAACCAATGGAAGCATGTAGACATTAATGGTATACATCTTCATCTACGTCTGACAGTAAGTGAGCTAGAAACCTGTATGAAAGACGGTAAGACTTGGTGTTCCATCATTGTCAAAGGAGTACGCTCGACCAGATGATGAGATTATTATGAGATGATTGACACTTAATTAGTTAATAGAAAAAGTAATAAGAGCTATCATGAGAGAAATTCATGCAAACTCAGACCAGTAGTAGTAGATCTAGTTTTATTTGGCTACACCACCAAGCCAAAACGGTCAACTCAGGATGCGAATACAACCATATCTGCAGATTGAATGACCAAGCAATACCATGAAATATACTCAGATGGATTCCCCGAGGATTTAGGAAAATAAGCCATTATCCCATGGACAAAGGAGCGAGAAATAAAAGGATGGGGTTGGACATGGTGAGAAGTCACCAAATTGGCATTGGATAGAGATCATTGGAAATCCCAACTGTCGAGCTAATGTGTTGATGAAACACCATAAAGAACAAGTAAATAATATACGAAAATGTGACCAATAATTCTACATGAATACATCTCCAGACTTTTTCTACATCAGTCTTCCACTATGATAATGGCCTTTGTCTAAAAAGTAAATAAATGTGTAAAAACAAAATAACAAGAAATGAACACACAAAAAAAGATAGAAAAAAGGATAAATCAAAGCACAATACATTAAACCAAACTTAACACAAAAATAATACTTTTCATAATAACAGAGTCACAAAAATAAAACAAATAATTAAAAAATGCTTAAAATTGCAATTCAAAAAATAAAAAAATAAAGCCGATATGTCTGGAAGGATTGCAATTTAGAAACTTATCCCTCACATCTTTCTGGCCATTAAACTGGGACTGGTACGCGTACTCATAATACTAAAAATTTGTTTCACAAAAGATATGTTTGGTTGCTTCATTATTAAACTAGTCAAATCACTGTCTAAGTAGGAATTCTCTTTGTTATCTACAGGAGTGTTTTAACACTTTCAGCAATTTTAAAAGGCCTTAAATGAAAAGACTCTGTGATAAAAGTGAAATATTAAAGAGGCGAAAGATATTACCATAAACCCATGTCAATTTGTAAAAGTAAATATTAATGATGATAATAATGATTAAGATGATGATGATAAAATAATAATAATTAATCATAATAATGTAATGATATTGATACCAATCACACAAAAAAACAACTGAAACTCTGTGAGATTAAAATAAACGATTAAAAAAAACCAACGCAATTAATCACATACATTTAGTACATACATGAGATAAAAATGATTAAAATTGAATAAATACACATCAGCTCATAATAATATACATCATCACCTTACTAATCATTCAAATAAAAATTCTAAATCACCCAACCCAACACTAATCCAAGAAATAATATTACAAATAGTTTAAAAGCATAAATATCGATAACAATATTATTACATTTGCAAAAAGCAAGGGATAAGTTATCGTTAATAAAAACAACAGAAATAATATGACTAGAATTTTACATTGCCAGTAGTTTTAACTTACAATACATAAAGTTAGGTCTAATTACATTATAATAAATATGACAACTAATTGTCGGATGATCATATTATTATTATTACACCTGTATTGTCACTGTTACAAAAGTTTCATTTCAAAATCCTTCTTAATCTCTTAGTAAGTTAGATGAGTGATAGTTGGGTAGAGACATAAAAATAACGTATTATTTCTTATTATTTCAACTTCAATCAAACTTTATCCCCAAATGGGCATTTGAAAGGGCACCTATCAAAAAACACAATAACACTCAGAAACAACCCCCTATGTTAGAAAAACTTCACTGGATAATGCTACAACAATGAAGAAAAGAGCAACGCCTTGTAATGATGTACAAAATCTTATCCAACTTAGTAGACATCCCTGCAGATTTTATATCCCTAATTAACACCAAACAAGAAAAAACAACTCAAAGAAACTAAACCATATTAGATACAATACAGCAATAAAGAAAAATTCATTTTTCCCCCAAAACAATTATCGATTAGAACAAACTACCAGAAAAATGCATCGGAGCTGAAACCATAGATGTCTTTAAAACCTTAACGAAGTAACCTTAACAAAGAACTAAGAAGAGATCCTTGTGATTGAATTATATAGGACTATATTTGTGTTATTATTACAAACGTGTAATAACGGCGATTTTGTGAAACAATTTCACCCTAGCATGTAACAACGCCATGTCTGCAGTTATTCTCAGGGTTCTAAATTTGTTCAATGATTGTCCTGCATATATAAAATATTAAACAAATCATTTAATAAAGCAAGCACATGTTTCCACGGCAACAATGAAATACAGCAATTACATGTATTCTATTTCATCTCTCTCAGGCTTTGAGAACATTTATTTACATCAATGCTTTGCGTTATGGTTCCTATATCAAAATCACCAAAAGGATTTTTGTTATGAATAAATAAGAAAGACGATACAACATACTTACTTATCCTATAATAATGCTGGAAATTTGTTTGATCACCAGCCTTTCAACTTTGATACGTAGAGAAATGCGTAGGGAAGAGGGGGAAGGGGGTGTTAACCCAAGAGAAGCTCAGGCCTTTTTAAAAAGGCATTTTTTCCGGTTCGATCGGGCCACGCACAGGCAGTATATATTAGGCACAAGTTGTCAATGGCGGCTGTCAGTCAGGCAGGCCAATGTTTTGAGAAAGGGACCTTGGCTTCTTAAATTGGAAATTTCCGTAATTTTCCTAAATTAAGGAAGTAGTTTTGATTGAATAGCACTTTTAGATTCAAACCAATGAAATTGCAACTTTAATTTACCACAGGGCTCTTCTACTTGTTATTAATTGATAAAAAGATGTTATTCATTGAGTTATGGTTCAACACACGGAGTGGTCTAGATTTTTTGATTTTTTTTTTGTGGGTCGAGGCCAAGCTCGCTTTGAGGCAATGTTACGGCCATGACATAGCGAGTTTTTCTTGGGTTAAGGAGGAGGGAATAAGAGAAAAACGAATAGAAATATAATCTAAGTCACCATTCCATAAATATTCAATTATTTGCATGATAAAAAGATCACTGAAAAGCTCTGCCCTTAAACGACAAAATGATGAATATCGCTATGTTTCATCAAATGATACGTTGTATTCATCTTTTTGTCGTACGATGGCAGAGCTGCTAAATTTCAATAAGTAGTGAAAAAGCTGCACACAACAACAAGCCAAGGGGGAGTTGATATTTACAATGATCACAGCTTTTAAATGATGACAATTTGAAATATTATTTGATCATTACCATTATCATTAATATCAATTTTGATGATTATCATCTTTATCATGTTCATGACTATAATTATCATATTTTTTAAAATTATCAAAATGATTAAAAAGTAGGAATCTTTATCTTAAAAAAACAAAGAAAAGATAGGAAAAAAATCTAAGGCAGAGCCAGTTTTCTCTTGTGAAAAATAGGAGCGACTAGAGAATGGGATTACATCAATACTAATGAATGAAAATATGAATTGGATGAGAAAAGACTCAAAATAAAATTATCATGAAGTCCATAAGTTACTATGATCTGGGTCTGGGATTGGAGTGAGTTCACATGTTCTTAGGAATTTAAATATTGGCAAGAATTTTTATTTTATCACATAAAGAAATGTCCCAAATGAATATTGTCAATGTGGTTTGCGGGGGGCAACTAGAGTTGAACGGAGAAAATAACTAATTAATTCAACTGATAACTTCCTGACATGAATTCTTCTCCAAGGGGTCGCAACAAAAACACTGCAAAATCCATGGTGAGGGCTGACAAATAAAAACTGGCAGTTACATAATAAGTTAACGATACCACCATCAGGTCATTATATTCCTCTATTAGTATTACCCTTCTTTATTCATGAGGGATGACAATTGAAGTAACAAGCCCAAAAGACGGATGGCCATTGTAATTTTGAAGGCTTGAAGGAAGGAAATTGTTCAAAAATTCAGAGACCAAAACAGGGCTCTATGGCAACCCTATTTCCATCGATCTTACTTACACGTCATTTGTCTTCCGAGTACAAAGTCATTGTAAAACATTTGACTCGTAAGAAATAGTTATCATAAAACTTTAACAAAAATTCACAATAAACGTTAAAAGAAACAAGAAACGGGAAAAATTTTGAGAATAAGTAAAATAGAGAATGAATGAAAAGGTGAAAGGGTAAGATGATAAATATGCGAAGAATCTCATGTTTGACTAGAATTACAACTCAAGGGAGAAATTGGAAGAGGAGAAGGGAGGAAAAGATAACAACAAACTTTAAGCAAAGCACGATATTCACTTCTCAAGCATAATTAAGAGATGTGCGTGAATGACTTAAATCTAGGATTGAATACAGAAGACAAAAACAAAGTCAAAGGCACATAAAAAAAATGGATAGAATTCAAGAGTAAAATCAAACATAAAAAAGGCAATTTTCAAAGATGTGAATCTTCAAATGGGGAATAAAATATTAATAATATATTGAGAAGATATCCAGATCATTAAAATAGCACACACACAAAATAAATAACTGAAAGGAATACTAACACAAAATTAAGAGGTAACGAAAAATGTAAAAAGCATGCCAGACCTTAACTCTTCCTATTACAAATAGGACATAATATTTAAATCTTTATGTTTTCATGGAAAATCGACTTTTCTTTTTTCCTGAAAAAGCAAATCAAAGCAAAAAATACAAATCAGATTCTCCGTATAGTGCCTCAAAAGCAATTTTTTTTCAATAAACTCAAAGAACGGAAAATTGAACTCCCAAGGGTTAAATCATAAAATGAAATCTAAAATCCCTGTGCACACAGCTTCATCATATATTCTTTATTTTTCCACGTTATCAAAGGCAAGGTTTGTTAATGACATTACTCACAATCTTGAATGCACAAACATCTCGTATCAATTGATAACAACGATGGCAAAGATGATAAAACGATAATGGGTTCAGACAGGATACGTTCTTTGATTTTCCTATGGACATAGGCATATGTACACTTATTAAATGCTTAGTGCATAGATATATCAGTGATATAATATTACGTTTTAAGTGGCACGCCGCTAGCACCATATTGTTCCAAAGTTCCATTTTGAATAAAGTCATGAGTTCGCCATTTACAAGTTCAATCTAGAAGTCCCCAATCATCATGGTCACAACACAACTGTCTAAGCCATGTTTGATAGATTGGAGAAAATTAAGAAAAAGTGAGCTGTTAGTATTCAGTAAATTTGAGTCCTTTTATGATGCGCTTTTGCTCATCTTCTCTAAATTGTGCATCTCTAATAAGCTAGACATCATCCATGGTGAAAGTACAAAATATACGATAGAGGTTCCTCTGGTATATTTAAAATCTAAACCTAAAAACGAGGACTTGGGCAGTTGTGTTACGACCATGCCGCCTTATTCTATTTTGTTGTGAACTTAAACATCTAGACAAATTACAATCAGGAGACATCAGACTTAACGACTTGTAATATTCAAAATTAGTGGTGCCAGGCATTGAAATAGTTTTGGCAGAGAAACAAACTAGTCAAGCAATAAAACCAAGAAGTGAATCATAAAATACACTTCATTGGCGCTTATCTTATTTCTTTATCTTCTAACATTATTTGAGTACTTAAATTTACCACACTGCAGATAATAATTTTATAGAGACACCTAATAAATGAGGGTATGATGAAAACCATTTACACCAAATGGATTTGGTTTGTTATTCTTTAAATCTAAATACTATTATTGATTGAAAATTAAAGAGCATAATTTTTGTATAAATGCACAGACAAATTGCTAAATCTAACAGACAACACACAGGATTATTAGCAAATCATTGCAATACAAACTCCTGACCAATGACGATAGCAATAAATTTCATGTGTGGCAATAGTATTCTTATTTACAATTGTGAGAAGAAGGAAAAAACCCTGCAGAATCCAAGCTTTCATTTTCTTTAAATCTAATGAGTCGCAATATGACACATTTTAAGATTACCAAAGCTAAACATTTATTTTTGAAATAAAAAAAAAAATATTAAAACTTAATTTGGTAACTAAAACTTTGAAGTAAAAACTTCCATCAAATGCCACTTGCCATGTTCAACTTAGGTCAATATCATTAATAGAGGTTACCCATTTTCCATTATTTTTGACAAAATTCTGGCAATAGGAATGACATAAGGCCTGAAGAGGGGGCTACTAGTTAAGGATTCTGATTACACATAGACATACAGGAATATTTTTTTTTTTTGGATTTGGAATGGTACATCATTTTTCTAAAAGCTCAATAAAATTACATACAAACAGTTTACTTCCTCGCATTCAACAGAAAAAAAAGACTTTCTTCATCCCCTGTAGAAATACTGAAAACTAATTCATGAAATTAACTGAATTGAATCCTAATCTTGACATTTCAATGCCTCTGGCAATAATATATATAATATTAATCCAAATATCCAAATTGATCAATGAGAACTTATTTTATCTAAATGAACATTTTCCTTTTCATTGAATTACAAAAGGATATATATAAAATGACCCCAAAGCTTTATTCAATGATGTTCAATTTTCTTATATTTGCATAACAGCGATAAACAAAATCTTAAAGATATTATATACCGATAATGCATGAGACTAAATAAAAGGTTAGTCATAATTTATCAAAGACAAATGAATGAGATTCATTTCCATCAAATCTAAAGTATTTTTCATTTCATTCCTAAAAAAAACAACAGACATCAAGAATTTAGCAAAAGGCAAACGCTCCCATTCCTATTAAAAAATTGTGACAAATCTTGACAAAAACACAAGAGTGAAGAGTCTCTTAGAACGATCATTATACAAGAAAAATAACTCGTGCCGAGCAGAAAAATAGCTTACACATTAGCATGCATTAGACAGTTAAATTACTGGATTACAAATATTAAAATACTTAACTGTGACTATAATCAATCCTATGATATGACGACCCATTTAAAACAGTAACTGGTGACCATTAAATACTATGAAAACATAATTACCTCAACAACAACAACAACAACAACAACAACCAATAGAAAGTCCTAAGTGTTAATCGATTTAAGAGTCAAGCACAAATATGAATAAAGTAATAATTATTAAATACTATGAAAGAACGAGTCAAGCCAAATTTTGTTTTGTTTTAAACAATAAAGACAAGCATTGTTATGATGAGTCTTATCATCAAATACCATGAGAGAACTGGTTTCTCTTTAAAACCTAAACACAATGACAAAGCCAAAATTAGACACCAACATCAGAAACAGCATAAAATCGTTTATACACTGCACTGTGAAACAATCTTAAAGGTGGCCATTTTTCCATCTAGGCCATTAGTGGGCAAGACTATTACATTGTGACACTGAATGCATGATATCAAAATGGCTTAAAATAATAATATATTCACAGATTTTTAAACCATATCCTCCCATTCTGTCCAGCAGAGGGTATATTCCGTTGCACAAAAATCTCCCATGAAATACTTATCATAGTAAATCAGGGGTGCTCAACCAGTCGATCGCGATCTGCCGAACCATTTTTAAGTGTTTGGCAATTGATCGAGGGATGAATGCAGGACACACCCGATAGGTTTATTTTTCCTATTTGTCTTTGTATCTTGGAGGGTCGTTTTTCTTGAATTTGGCAGGTTTGAGTTAGTTTTTCTTCTCCTTTTGTGCTTGTGAATCCGGCCGGTTGAATAAAAAAAATATGAGGTGGGACAGCCAAAATTTACCTGGCAACACTGACTGGTAGATCTCCAAAGGCTGGGAAATGTAAAAGTAGATCGCATATCAAAAAAGGTTGAGCACCCCTGTGGTAAAGAATGCCGGTTGCCTGGAATGCCAGTTGCCAGTCTCTTCCCCCATCGCTTTTTTTTCATCTTATTCTATCCAACAGCTCTAAGCTTATGAGCCCTTCAGACGACATTATTTCCATCTAAATGCCTTAGATTTGTTCTAATTCGAATTCAGGCTAAATTAATTAATAATTCATAGGCTCTTCATTGCAATTAAGCCATAGGTATTGGTTGACAAAAAAGCAAGTACTAATGAGGACTGCAAGCCTTTCAAAATGCATTGTAGGGCCTTGAAGTAAAGGTGAGTGCGTAGAAGAGATGGCCGTGTCTAATGGTGCCCATTAAGAGTGCATGCAGGAATAAAATGAAAGAGTATTGAGCGATGATTAAACATCCATGCTGAATGTTTTTCAACCTCTGCTCTGATGAAATGCATAAGCCAAAGCTAAAGCATGAATCCATTAATAGATGGAATACATCTAATGATAACAATCCACCGAGATGAATAAATATGATTCCTTTTTTCCTAATCAGCAAAGCGCAGCAAAATAACTTATGGGAAGAAGAGGGAGGCACTTGCAGGGATAAAGCAAAATTTCATAGAACCGCTAAAATCTTGCATCACCAAAGGACTCTCTTTAGTCTGAAAAGATCTAAAATTGGAAAACCGGACATCCAAAGTAAATAAACAGAAGATGACAACAACGGTGAATCAAAACGGCTACCCTGGGTATTGGGTGGTGGCTCGCCGTGAATCTAGTAAAAACCATCAGCTATTTTCGCTACCATTGTCAAACAGTGGTGCTCTCTTCCTCCAGCCAAGCGACTATCTTTCCTTCCCATCCAGGAAGAATGTCGTCATCACGATTTAGCTGTAAATAGACAGACAATGATAACAAATATATCAAAAATTATTATTTCTTCCACGGATAATATCAAATAAAGTCTATACAGATAAATAATAATAAAAATAACAAATAACATATATAGATCCACCATTCATAACACAATTCTATAAGTGCTTAACACTCACGAACAGTGATAAATGTTACACTTGATCAATAATACGTCCACAGTAAATTAATATAGTGTTGCCATCCATCCCTGTCTCATCCCGACCCAAATTTCACATTTCTCTTCAATAAGCGACGAAAGCAAACAAAAAGTTGTTGTTTTTTTTAAATATATAAACAAATTGACTTGATTCACTATTTTACCGCAGCAGTAAATAAATTCACTTTATGTATGAAATAAGCGCAAGAAACATAGACGAGATAAAAGTTTACATAAAAAAGAAACAAAAATAAAGCAATTGATGCAGCGTGGAATAGAACCTCAATTCCTTAGATAGGGTAGGCTTTCTTCGATCCAAAATCAACCACTCTTAATTCAGTACCCTTGCAGAGGCTGCTGGTTTCAATCTCTCCTGAATCACTAGCTTATTTTCATTTCTTTCTTTCCAATGTATCTCGTTTAAGTTTCTAGGCATTAAGTAAAAGTTTGTCCCATACTCATTACTGAGCATAGAGGAAATCAGGAGTAGAGTTCCAATTTTTAAGGCATACGGCTCTGTGTGATAGATTGCCATTGCTTGCCATCACCGACTTTACTTTCACAGGATCTCAAGAGGTCTAGCTAGCCATTTACTGCTGGGTCGACAGGGAGGTCACGAAAAAAAATCTGTCGGGACTGGTGGTTTGAACCCGGAGCTCACAGCTTAGCAGCCCAATGCTCAACTGACTGAGCCACCCGGCCTACTCTAGGAGATAAGTCATACATTAAATGTCTTGGATTATAACTGATCTCAAAAACTCTTTGCCTCTCAAGGTTAATGTTATTATTAAAGCACCAGGCAAGACTGCAGAAAGTTTTCTGTTTATTTCGTTAGTAAATCCATGATTGCTTATCTCAGGGTCAAGAACTATCATGCCAAGCTGGGAATTTTCATTGTAGCCATGTATATCTAACACGATCTTCTTCAAAAACCATTATATCCATGCTGGGCCATTAGAAAAACATAGGATTTAGGCTACAAATGTAAAGATTGTTCACAAATCTATTCAAGATTAATCTTTTATTCAATTATGCCTATTAGAAAATTACTAGTAAACCACACTACTGAGAATGCCTTACTACTAGGTTATGTAAAGAAATCTGGCTAGGTTCCCGGAGATTTTAATATTTCTAAAAACACAATCTTATAGCGAAGATCGTATTAATACTTTGTTTCAGTTTTTTTACAAGACATAGCACACCTATCATTCTAAACTGAAAAGGAGAGAATAAGAACTTAAAACAGCTGATACAGGGTTTTAACCCTATTCCACAACCACTGTTTTTTACTGCGGGGCCTCCATGAACCAGATATCTATATTATAAGTATGATCTGGGGGCTTGGCACCAATTTTATGGCCCTATGTTTTCGGAATTGGAGCTTTTACAAATTCTAACGAAAACATAGGTGTGAACAGATTATATTCAAGTCGTTTTTAAGCTATGGTTTATTTCGATAAACCTACGGATTGAATATACAGAATTTTCTATTTTCTTTCGTTTTGCCTTAACGAGGCCGGCTTTCAGCCATTAAAAAAAATTTTAGACATAGACTTTTCCTTATAACACTGTCCAGTTTACGTGTTCATTGGTGACTTTCTATTTTTCACGCAATTCTTGAGAATGCGCCGCATAAAAATTATAATTATTAAGCCTTCTCACTAATTTTACAAGCGATGTTATTAGAAACTAGATCTAGATCACTCCATCATTTAATTATTATCAAGTAAGTGTACGGCCAGAAACATTTTTGGGTTGAAAAGGCTTCAATCTATAACAATTAGATTCTAATAGATCTAGATCTAGATTTGGGAGTAGGGCTAAGATTGGGTCCTAAAACCCGAGCGAAGCCGGGAATCCCAGCTAGTTATTATATATTTTTATAAAGAGATTTATTTATCCCATTTTAATTGACTACCTGGCACCTACATGAAAAGAACATTTCAAAGAGGGATTTATTTTTCCCATCTTAATTGACCCAGATATTTCAGTTAATACAAAAAAACAAAAAACACTTTGTAGATAGTTTGGGTCATGGTGGCCCAAGCAATGGTCGCTAATCAAATATAACCAAATTCAATGACCAATGGTCAGTTTCATTAAATGTCTTTTTGAACCAAATTAAGGTGTATTCTATATTGACCATAAGGTTTTAGAGGAAAAGACCAAATTTCAGTGTTCTAAGCCCTCTGGTCGCTGAGGTATTGAGGAAAATCCAACTCTCTAGGCTAGGTCAATGTGACCCATGGTGGTGGAAAAGGGTTAATAAACATGTAATGATAGATAAATATATGGGCCAATATAATGCAGATTATGATAATAAGGAAGTAGATGTAATGTGGTATGAAAAGAATTACAGCAGAACACTACTGTATATACATGTGTATGAATACATTCCAAAAAAAGATTGGCCCCCTAGAGGGAAATAAAGGTGATTTGATATTCAGGCATAAATTCCATTAATGGTAGGAACGAAAAAGCAGAAGTTGGAAAAAGAGGAATAAATTAAGTAATTGCCCCTTGAAATAACATATTATACATGTATTTATGCAAGGTCACCTGCAAGGACCTAATCAAAGAACAAGATGGAAGAGAGTTAAAAAGATAATTTGAAATTTAATAAAACATAGAACAGATATGGTGATGGTAACAGGGAAAAAGTTAGAAGATGAATTGAAAACCAACAAGAACGTGTCAGATCTTGTCAAAAATTGATTTATCGTTCATATATGAGATGAAAAAAATATATAATAAATACAAAACTATTTTAAAATAACCTAATCCCTCTTGTTAGCTTTGATTTAGATCTAATTATTCTGAAAATGGTGATAAAACTTTGCCTGCACTTCAAACCATCTTCGCTTTCTCGGAATAATTTAATTGGTTAGGGAAAGAAGGGAGCAAAATGTTAGTTCCTTGAAACATTATAAAATTAAAATTATCCATAATTTCATGGCTTCCAAAATCAAAAAAAAAAAAAATTTCAAAAGTCTTTAATCAGATCTGTAAGATCTGTATAAAAAAAATAATTTCAAAATAAAAAAAAAACAAACAAACAAAAACTAAAGTAAACAAACTGAAAATTTAAAACAAATAAAAAAATTCACCTCTTCCTTTACTGTCCCATATTCAGGGTCCAAAACTTTGAAGAAGAAATGATAAAGATCTGAATCTGCTATCAAATCCTTGAAGTCTCCGAGAGTGATTTCCCCTAACCTGGTGGAGAACATAGGGTGGGTTTTTTTTCTCTTTACATACTGAGTTGACTTTTTTAATTATTACTTCCTCTTTATCTTATGTTTACATATTATAAAAACTAAATTGACATTTAAAGCAGGAGAATAAAAACAGAACTAGAACTCGACAAATTTATATCACATTTTTAAATGCAAGAAATTTCAACAATTCTCTCTTTATAATCTGACTTGACTTTTTTTTTTTTTTTTAAATAAAAAAACCCAACCTTCCTTACATATTTATTAAAGAAAATTACAAGAATACATCGGAATTTCTCTCATTGGGCAAGGTTGATAGACTATTCACATCCCAATACAGATTCACAGAAATCAGCGGCGTAATCTTTGCATAGTTCCAACCTTCTAGATCAATGTCGTTGTCAACTAGTTACCATTCTACCAAAAAATAAGCACCCTCTAGATAGCATTTTATTAACCCTTCAAATAGGAAATGGAGGATGATATGATGACTGATAATATTTATGACGATAATGCATAGTCAAGCATTGTAAATAATAGGGAGTAATAAGGTAATATTGAAATATACCAATGCAAAGATATCTCAGTGAATATTAATAATAATGTTGATAATATAGTAACACTATAGTCAGTGCCAAATGCTACTCTCAGATTTTCATTCCTTTTTTCTCCTTTCTTCTCTTTAAAAGAAAAAAATTAGCCACAATGTTCATTTATCGTTTTCATTCTTTTGATTAAAGATAATAAATTAAATGCTCAACAGATGACCGTGATAAATGGTGCAGCAATAGTTATATCTAATGTCAAATTCATCATCTAACTACAAACAAAATATCAGCTCTGATCATGACTGTAGCAGGAATTTAGAAATAACACCCTTTCAATCATTGTAAGAGGATGCATTTTGCGTTCATCTTGCGTTTAGTCCCAAAAACTTATGTGATAGGTGACAAGGGATTAAGTACTTCATCAACTAAAATATTTAGAAAAATGCCAAATTAAGATTGTGTCCTTTCTTTTAATACTGAGCAATGTCATTTATCTATAAGCCGGCATATCGGACACAATTGATATTGAGATGTCAAGAGTGATGCTAAAGACATCCATTGGGCTGATAAAGGTTGCAATCAAAATAGTATGTATAAGGATATATATATATATATATATATATATATATATATATATAGTATGAGAATATCATA
>JASKDV010121189.1:0-14307 GCA_032466395.1 Aegires albopunctatus | reverse complement strand
CTCTCTCTCTCTCTCTCTCTCTCTCTCTCTCTCTCTCTCTCTCTCTCTCTCTCTCTCTTCTCTATCCCTCTCTCCGCTCCCGTCCCCTCTCATTCTCTCTCCCTTTGTAAAAAAAAAAAAAAAGGACAGCAAATAAGAGACAAAAAAACCAACAACAAAAAAACAAGAAACGAACGCAAAAAAACAATTGCTTTCCCCGCTATAATGATCCGGAACAAGTTCGTATCTAAACCAATTTTTTTGGTGTACATAAAATGTATCAGGGTTAAGGGCTATATTAGGAACCAATGCCTTAAGTTGCCATAAAAGTAAAAGAAGTAAAAGTTGTTTTTATAAAGCGCTCATAATAATATCCACAGCGTAGCCGTGCTCAAAGCGCTTTATAATGACAATTATAAACCACTGACTGACAGCAACACAGAATTTATAGGGCAAGACAGGCAGTCTCTTAGGCGCAAATACAATTTTTGGACACTGACAACGTTGTCTTAACGGCCATTACTCATTCACACCTGAATCGAGTGAGGTAGATTAAGGCCACACGACCAAAGACCTGCAGTTTTTTTATTGAGAAAATGCACATAATATGCAATATGTAAGTTTATTTAATTGATATAGATCTAAATATTGAAAAATCATATTCTGGTGTCAAGTTACAGTAACAGACAATCTCATTGGCGACCCAGTGATTTACTTTTAGGAAAGTTCTTTACACGAATTCTCTTGGTTTGTTCTTACGGCTGACGCCAAGAGACAGTTAAAATGAATACCAAAAAAAAAAACCCTTTTAAAAATCAACAAATTTCCATTCGAGTTCATTTTTCGGACAAATATTTTTATTTACCTTTATCTGCCTTGTGTGCATGTACAGGCATATAAAGATAATACATGTATTTATAAAGAGAACAAATTTACGAATCGAGAATGTGTGGCCGCTTCAATTGATAGACTTACAGTTATGATGTACACATTGTTATTGGATTGTACTAGTATCATAATGTGCCTTTCTTTTGGATAATGCTCTCTCTCTCTCTCTCTCTCTCTCTCTCTCTCTCTCTCTCTCTCTCTCTCTCTCTCTCTCTTTCTCTCTCTCTCTCTGTTCGTTGCATGTCTCTGATCATTGCTGCATTAGTAATATTAATCACACCTAATTAACAGCGTAATCTTTCCTATCTTTTTCATTGATTTGTCCATTTGACCTTACTATCATAGTTCTGACCCAATCATGACTATCCTCAAAATTAATTCTCTCTCTGCCTGTCTCTGTCTCCGTCAATTTAACTCTCCCCCTCCCCCAACAGACAGAGAGACAGAGAGACAGAGCGGGAGAGAGAGAGATGGAGAGAGAGAGAGATAGAGAGAGAGAGAGTGAGAGAGAGAGAGAGAGAGAGAGAGAGAGAGAGAGAGGGAGAGAGAGAGGGAGATTCGTGATAACTAAAATAGAAAGAAAGAAGTAAAGAACGGAAGAAGAGGGTATAATCGGCTACGAAAACAAGACAGATTTCCGGATATCGGTGATGTACCGGGCATTGACTCAATTAGCTGTGAACTCTACTTAGGGTACCTGGACTACCTCAGCGACTCTTAAACAAATCAACAAAGAATCGTCAGAAATAGCTGGCAAGACCAAGACAGCAAACAACACTCGTTTCCTTGTCTCTCTCTTCGATAGCGCTAAAGGTTCTATTCTTTCAATTCGTGTCTCAATTTCTTATTAGTTTCATAGAGATTTAATTCCATGGTTATTGTCATATCCCACTGATGATGTGAAACTTCTTGAGACATGGGACATCTGTGACTAAATCAACAAATCCATGCAGTCCTCTTGTTGCCCTCTTCGTCAAGTCAGCCTGCCAATCACAGGACGCCTCCAAGAAAGACTCAACCAACCGGAAACTGTCTTACAAAGGGTTACCATCAGCTCGTCAAAATTAAGCTTCAAATTTCGACGACTGTCGAATTTCGACAACTCATCGCATCTCGTTCCCACAGTCTTTTCCATTCTTTCACCCCTTTCTTTTCATTTCAATTCTTTTCTGTGCTTTGCTTTCTTTCTATTCATTTATTCTTCTCAATTCCCATTTTTCGTTTTAACCAGACCAGATTTCATCTCCTTTCATCATCACTGAGCACGATGCAGATTTATTATTCACCATCAGTACCCGGGTTTTTGTTCGCACTTGGAGACACCGACTTCCGTTGAAAGGCTTCATTGTAATCACACAGAGGAAAGAATCAGAAAAAGAAGAGAAGCCCTTGGCCCCGCCCTGCGCGGGGTATTATCATCACAATCATGCACTGCTGTAATTATGGCCAGTATCTCACCGCTGCAGTTGTAATAAAGTACCCGACGAGCTGACTATCTGGGGCGCCTTGACCTGTGATGGCCAGGGCAAATTTACTCTTTAGACTGTCCATAGATTTAAGTAGTTATAGACCACGCTCCCTGCTATTTGAAAGCGACCATTTCACGAGTTGTGCCATAAGCCTTAGGTGGACAAAGGCAGACCGGAGAAGATATAATCATTTCCAAAAGAAAAATGGCGTGTCCGATCTACATATTATTATGTAGAGTATTATTATTGTATCACCTTTGAGCCGGTCAGACCATCGCGGCAGTCAGCCAATGAGATTTGCGCGTTCCTGACATGCGAGCTTTGTGGTCGACATTAATGACCGCTGGTGCTGTGATTGTATATAATGAACGTTGTATACAACGAGCAAAAATAGTTTCCTTTGGCTAAATGAGATGGACAGGATTGAATAACCAGCTTTATATTACATGTAGTATTTACAATTGAGTTGGCCTACATTCTATCAGACAGACCCTGATGACTTCAAGTTGAATGATTGCTGTAAGCAATGAAATTAATGAAGAGAATATTCAGGAGATGTTACTCTTTTGCCATCAAAAGACAGTGCTATTACTATTATTCAAGCTGCAATTCGCTTGCAACAATTACATGAAATCATATTATAATACAAAACGTACATCATCATAATGTTACCTGCAAGATGTAAAATTGTGCCGACCACATCTTATATCATATCAAGTTATAATAGAGGAACCAAGATGCCTTTAAATGGCCTTTGAAATATAAACATCCAGGAAAATATTTTATCACTAACGTGGTTATGAAGCAATGGAGGTACAATAAATGTTACAAATTAAATTATTATACAAATATGTGTGGAATCACATTTATATAAAAACAAAAGTATTTTAACTTCCCCTATTAGTTCACTCTTACTTTATACATGAACATAACAAAATTGCATAGATCTACATTGAATTCTTCAGTAGAAGCATGGTCAACTGTTATTACTAAATATAGATAATACATAACAATAAATAATAAACATGCTATGACATGATGATCAAATTCTATTTGAAAAGTGTATGGGATGACGGCAATGAATTTGATGGACAATGGTAATGGTAGGAAATACTTTTTTTATATCGTTCATGAAGGCATAGCATAAGGACTGGTCTCATAGATATTGGAAGTCTTTTGTTTGAGTCTTAAATGGGTGGCTAGAGTTACCTGTAATTACAATTTATCTTATTAGGCAATGGTGTACACAAGATGACCCAAAAAAGCATGCAACCCAAAAAACGTGAATAAAATTATTATCGGTTGAAATCTATAACTATAAATCCTTAAGGTGGGCGTTGCCCTGTGAGGTTTTTTCGAATAAACTCGATAACCACTGAAGATACCCGAAAACCAAAGACATCAACATTCTTGATTTAATTTCCAAAATTCGATAGGCAGTATTATTTTATTAGCAAATATCTGCAAATTTTCATTAATTTCTATTAAATATCAAGTACGGGATCTACGACTACGATGGTCAGCGCCATCTTCAGCAATCACTTCCTTCGAGCGAGAACAATGATAGCTCAGTTTGCCGCCACACGCCACAAGAATCAAATCAAATTTTGTTTCTCTTCAGTCATTCTAAGAAGAAGAAGTCAATAATAAAGAAAAGAATAACAGAGAGAATGTTAATGTTAATCAAAAATAGGGAGAATTTTGTCTCGATCTATCTAGATCTAGACATAGATCTACTTGCTGATCTAGATTCTTGAGATCTAGATCTATATTTATATCTAGATATCAAGCATAATCTAATTTAGGCTAATATCTAGATTTCTAATAATTTTGCGGAATCCAGCTTGGTTGACATTGAGGCAGTTGGTGTGTTCAAGCCACCAATATAATCGGGTATTTACCATTCTCTATGCTAGTATTGCAATAAAATTACGCATACTGTTGGAGGGTTCATCCGGATTTGAACTCAACCATAAACATTAATAGTCGTGTTTTAGATGTCATCAATACTAACTGATGCGCATTTGAATGAGTTACACACAATGTGATCTTTTTCTGATACTGCTCATCTGGAACCTCTGTCATGTATCTGCTGCTTTCCCAAGATATTGAAGACTGAATGTCAAAATTTTAGCATTCTGATACCCCTCTTATATCAGTCTATTGAATTCAAGTCGAGGTTATGAGACGCCAAAAATATGTAAGTTTGATTGGGAGATTTTATTGGTGGGTGCAATTTTGCTCCAAATGAGCGCTGTTCAATACATACTAATCATTAAATTTTGATTGACAATGAATTTTTGCTTTTTTGATCCAGAGGAAAATACTATGCCCTCAAGTTTGGTACATGTACTGATCGGAGTATTGATTATCAAGATAGATATCTTTCTTTGCGTTGCACACTTCATCGAGGAATTAAACGATACATCTACTCTCTTTCTCAGACTTTCTTATTTTTCTTATTTCAAATAGACCTCGTTTTTATATTCAACATTCCCTCCCTCATCACGCAATACAAAAACGACAATACATTCAATGGTAGCATGGTACATAAACGTAGCAAGGTACAATCTGTTGTCCATTTGAAAAGATTTCTATTTCCTTAAGAAGAACTAGGAACTCAGATAGTCAGGCATTTAACATCCCAGTCTCTAAAATGATTGCCATAAACATTCTTTTTTCCCTAGCACTGCTAGATTGTGGAATAAATTGAATCCAAATATTAGAAGTGTTGATAATCTTAAACATAAGCTACAATATGAGGCACAGAAATAAGAGAAAAGATTGGGAGAAATACGAGTAGAGGGTTCTAACGAGCAGCACTGGCGCTCTCCTCTCCGAAACGAAAGTTCTACTTTCGAATTTATGTTGTAAACACGACATTCACATAGTGTAAATATTTAATTTTGATAATTTTAGTAAACAGATTCTCAAACAAGCCTTGATAACTTTGAATGTTGTTAATTTAGTTGTTGAATGATCTTAATATTAGATCTATATATGTTTACTAGATCTAGATCTAGATATACAGATAAAGATATTTTAGATCTAGAATCTAGATCTAGAAAATCTATATATCTAAATCTAGATTTAGATCTAGCTCTAGATTATTCATTTAAAGTTAAAAGTGCTCTGGCTTTTATAGATCTTTAGAGTAGCTTCTAAGCTACTCTAGTCTTTACAGTGTAGATCTAGTACTTCCTCAGGCTGACAGCAACAGAGATAGACATAGGACAAGACAGGCAGCCTGTAAGGCAGGAATACGATTTTTGGACACAGACAATGAATGGGGTAGAATGCGATGTCCAAAGGACACACCACCAATCTAGTTAAATGAGAAAATGTTGTGTTTAGTGGGTTACTATCCCACCATGTTGCCGTAGGCAACCAAAATGGAATTATTTATTGAGTTTAAAGGAAATTATGCGGCACATTCGATGTAAACAGCAGTGTGTCATCCAGCCGTCTGGTCTTGGAATGGAGCTGCTAGAGCTTCTCGTGTTTGAACTGTGTAAAAACACTAGCCCAGCTACTTCTATCCTGTCTGCAAAGTATTTCTTTCTTGCCTTAACCATACAGTGATACATTGTGATGTGGTCTAGAATCTACATTTTATAAGGGGAAATCGTCATTATAATTCAAACTCGGATAATTTAAATTCCCGGATAATTCAGTCATTTTGATGTCTAGGTTGTTTTTTATTTTATTCTTTGGCTTTGTTAAGAAATCTTGGTTTTTTCGAACTAGATATATATATATATCTGACTTGATTTTGATAGATCTAATTCAAAGTCATCATTTGAATTTTCACTGAATAAAAGACTTTAAAAAAGAATGTCTTAACCATCCATCAGCTTTACTCCATTCTAAATTGGGCCCCCCTCTAGTCATAGTAATAAAAGGCTGTTAGATTCGAATAAAAATCTGAGTTCAAATATATGAACTCCACAGCATACAGTAAAACCAAGCCTTGCAACTAAGAGGTCAAAATTCCATCATGCAGGTGGCCTAGGCGTAGCAATATTGATTGAAGACAAGTGTCTTCGATTGAATCGTAATCTGAACTCAGATAATTCGAAGTAAGCGGGTTTCACTGTATCTCTACCAAATTGTGAATTCACTTTAACGTTATTGTCCTTATCTATACATTGTTATATCTTCTCTATGATAGTGAACCGAACAGACATTTACAGACAGAAAGCAGGTTTGCTCAAGAAGCAATCAGACAGTAACATGTCATCAGTAATAGGCCAGCCTGATAGCAAGAGAGATGATGCAAAAGATGACCGACAAATTCAGTAAGTTTGAATGGCTCATTATTGCTTTGGTGTATTTGATAAAGATTTAATCAAATTTAAAATTAATGCTTTTTTTAGCTTCTTTGCAGAAATTCCTTCTTTTATTTAAGTTTATGAATAGCTCCAGTTGTGTATACAGTAAAACCTCAGTTTAACGTACCCGGTCTGTAACGTACACTCGGCTGCAAATTACCTTTTTCAAAGTCCTGAATCCCAAAGTTTTTTTTCTTCTTCTTAATTCACCTTGTCTACAACGTACTCTGCTAAAACGTACTTTGGATGCAACAGAGTGTTTTGGGGAAATTATTTAATTGAAAACCATTTTTACACTCGATAATCTCGTCACTAAATTTTAACATGAATAGAAAAATTTGTACTGTGCCCCTTCTATGACATAATATTATATAATCATTGGCTAGCGATGAAGGTTGTAAAGGTTCGCCGTGGTCTTGAGGAAGCTAGAAACCAGATGTTCACACCTGACTGTGCCACATTAATCCTTTCTAGAAATTATCATACGGGGAAACTATTGTTGCATCATATGACAGGATACTATTTCCCTCATATCTAGATCTAAAGATGTCGGCATTTTGCAGGGGATCACGATGTCTGATTCTAAGACTTAAATCTATTGCCCCATTGAATAAGGTAGAGGTAATATGAAAGACAATGAGCAATGACAAGGGGCGGGGCTTGATTCACTCCCTCTTGTTTCCACTGTCCAATCAATGGAAAACCTAATGACATGTATGATTTCTTGGACCAATTAAAATCCGCTTAGTTGTAATAATAATAATAATAATAATAAGGATAGAGCTTTTCATGTGATGTGTGTAGCTTGAGACTTGGAATTAGGAGACGTCCACTTACATTGTAATTGACTTTCATTCTTATTTCACTTGTCTTTCATCACTGTAGTCTCAGCAATTCTTATTTTAACATACATTTGATCTCCCATCAATTCATTTGGAGAAAAATACGAAAAAAACTTTTACTAGTTTTAGCACCAAAAACAATGCTGTTATCACCTTGTTGTTAAAATAAGGCCCAGATTGCACAGATTTTAACAATTTTTTCAAAAAATTTTAGAGGGAGCATGCCCATGGACTCCCCTAGTTCGCGCGCCTGCAAATTCACTGATTTGGTCCCCCCCCCCCCACCACCACCACCACCACCAAAAAAAAGGTGGAAACTGTGGATACAACCTTACCTTGGCTACAATATACTATTTTTGCAGAGGGGGTACGTTAAACTGAGGTTTTACTGTATAGTGTATATTTCCTCACAGTGAGATTAGGAAGGGATTTTTTATTTAAGAAAATATATGTGAACTGTTTCCTTGAATCGGAACATGTTATATTATGGCGTGTAACTGTAAGGGAACAAAATATAGGCTATGGTGTTTAACTGCCCCTTAAATGAATCCATATATACATCATATATTACACATGATGGTTTACATGTAATAAAAACAGTGAATGACAATGGTAATGATTCAATGTGCGTAATTGTTAGAATATATACCTAGGATGACCAAGGCAATCTTAAAAGGTTTTACAGATTTTGAATGTTTTCATGTTATATATACCTATGTTCTAGCGGTTTTTAGATATATTTTTTATCAAAAGAAAAAAGCTCAGGACATGCACTTTGATTTGATTCCAAATTTATGAAGTATGGACCATCCAATATGAAGAATGGCAAATATAATAGAGATAGGTCGGAAAATCAGTTTAATGAAAATGATAAAAAATTCAGAAGTATTTTCACCAGTTTTGAGGATGGATGGATAAACACTGTGTAGCTGTTACTTTTATTCTACCAATTTGCATCAAATACTGCATGCACTTCTATTGGGATAATATTTAACTCTTATTTAAAAACCAGCAACATAATTTTAATACTTGTACAAGCCAAGTTAGGTCTAAACTACACTTCATTAGGAATGACAAACTATTTCTTATCATTTGAAACAAGGCGCTTTTCTAACATTTAGCTTACTTTGGCTCCATCACCCCCCCCCCCCCCCCCTCCCCCCTCCCTCTCTCGTAATCCAGTTGATACTATATCTTCCTTTATTCCGTCCATATACCTTCTCTTTGGTCTTCCTCTTCTCCTCTTACCTGGTATTTCCATCCTTGACATTCTTTTGCCAATGTACTCTCCCTCCGTCCCCTTGCTGGACATGCCCAAACCATCTTAATCTCGATTCTTTCACCTCTTCGCCAATACAACAATAACGAACAAAATTGGCGACTTGTACAATCATTGGGAAAACTCTCTAAACAACTAAAACAAAGTCATGGCATTATCATTGCAAATATAGCTAGAGGAAGTGCTTGTCTGTGGGAAATGCTTTTCAAATAGATGTGTCTTAAGATGCTTTTTGAACATGCTTTCTAAGATTGTGTGTGAGCCTCATCGATAATGGTTCCTGAATTTCATATGACCAGTCCACTTTTAGAGCAGGAGCGATCACCAAAACATTTCAGTAAGGGACTTTAAATTTAAATCAATGGATCTGAGTTGTCAAGAGGGAGAATAAAGGGCAATAAGTTCTTTAAGATAAGTTGGGGAGGAGTATTTATGAGCATTAGAGCTCAAAAGGGCTATTATATATTCGATTTTAGCTCTAACCGGAAGCCAGTGAAGTATTCTCAACATTTCAGTTAAGGACAATCTCAGTGGATGACATACTATCAGACCCAAGAACAATCGCTCTGTTTTGAATTCACTAAAGTTTTTTTTTTATCTGCACATCCGGGAGGCTCTTGATGACATCTTAATAGCATAAGGAAAACTACAACCATTCTGATTGACTGTTTCATTTTAGCAATCCTGCACAAATCCCAGTTAATAATTTTTGTCATATTTTTATATTATTGAAGATAATAGATCTACTTGTTTAATTATCATGCTTTGATAATTATTGAAACATAAAATTATTTATTATCTCTTTGTTTAGGAATGGAAAAATTGTACTGCCCAATCCTCACATATCAGGCATGGAAGAAGATGTATTGTATCATCTTGGTCTCAGCAATAAGATTCATGATTTGAAAGAAATGTTTTCTGATGTAAAGGTATGGATAATTAGACAATGACTGGAAATAAGAATTGATTATTCTGCATGGTAAATGTTTTTAAATTAGGCTAAATCTTAATAGATTTAAGTCTTTTCAACAAGTCATTTCAACATGTCTGACTTCTTATTTCTTGTACAGTTGTGACCTCTGAACCAAGTATTGATATCAGTATCATATCACAACATCTCTCTCCTTTTTAAAAAGAAAAATTAATAGGCAATCAAATCACAAATCTCTTCATTAAAAAAAAGCTGCAAAAATAATATGCTGTTAATGTAACTGAAAATAGTAACAAAAGGGAAAGAAACTTCCTCTCTGGATATCAAGGGAGGGTGTTACTCTAACTATATGATCCCTCGACTTCTACACTACACTAGCTTGGTTGTACTGTTGCGTGTTTGTGTGAATACACCTTCGGGTAAGCAGTATGGGAAGATTGCTTGTTTTATTTCGTTTGTTTCCAATTTATTATATTTCAGTTTGTCTGCTTTGGAGGTTCTACAACACGCATGAAAAAATTTGCCCATTTTCTTACTCAAGAATTGAATGTCCAACTACCAGCGGGAACAAAGTTGTCAAACATTGCTGAAGACTCAGATCGTTATGTTCTCTACAAATCAGGTCCAATTCTCTCTGTCAGTGTAAGTTGTTAACCATAATTAATATTATTTTTGCTTTGAGTTTTTTATTCTAAATTCATCTATCATATGTTTTCATCCTTTTATTTTCAAAAATGTTGCTGTTTATAATACACAATTATTCTGAATCATACATATATGTAAGGGTGATTAACAAAAGACAAGAGAAAAATCACTGCTTCTTGCACAAAGTTGTGGGTCTTTATTCAACATGTATTTGTATGATAGCGACTAGAAGCAGAATGAGTCTGATTACCCAGCTGTGTTTTTCTGGTCACAGTTCTTTGTCATCATTACTTCTTTCTGTTCTCACTGACGACTACTAACACCTAGCTACCTAGCTATATATACCCACAAGGTGCTGACATCTGAGAAAGCGGTGCTGTCACCGGTAGCCAATATGGCACAGGCACATTGAATGTGCTCAAATTAAAATTTTACATAGTTTTTATATAACACGGTAATATGGAATATATATACTGACATATGAATTCTTATGATGGTACAATAGTATATGATACATAATGAATCAAAATTAAAGCATCATACATTATCTAACATATAAATAGAATTACTTTGAAAATCAATTCATTCACAAATGCCATCAGAAAATGTACAATAAACAAAAAAATTTACCATCTTAATATAACTCAATCTTAATGAAAATTAGTTGTTTATTAGACTGACATATGCACAATCTTATATTGAAAAAATTAATCTTCTCACTTTAGGGGTTAAAATTAAAATGCACAATATTCTGCATAAAGATAACTTTTCTGTCTCAGAGATATGATTGATATCAAGTATATTAATTATGTATCAATACTTTCAACACTACTCTTCTTTTTTCTTTTTAGAAATTTAGATATAATTGTCAAGCCGTGGGACTTCAATAGACGAGTTTCTCATTTACATATCTCCCTTACATTATGTAGACATAACCAATGTGCTGCATAATTTTTCTCTTCTCTACCTAACCATCTCTAAAACTCTCACATAGGCTGAAATTTTGCACCCTTAATCACTTTCATCGTCATCTTTTTAACCTAATTAATCTAGCATCTATTGAAAATATATGTGTAATAGAATTAAATGTGTATGGACTAAGACCAACGAACCTCTCTACTTTGAAAATCATTTGGTCAGGAAGAATGTTATGAAGTGTTATTACCATAACAGATTCATTCACACTCTCATATTGAGTACAGATATATAGCTAAACACATTTTCAATAACCGCAAGTTGGTGCCATCATTTTATCAATTTGTTTCAGCTTGTCGATAGTTTCACAAAAAGGTTTAACTCAAGAACACATTAAGTAGATTCTGTTTCCTTAAGAAAACATTGATTTTACATCGCTCTATGTTGCTGTGAAGAATTATATTCTCCAATATTAATAAAATGTAAGGATTGCATCTTTAAATCTATTATTGAATGAATGCTAAGACCTCAAAGCTTATTCTCATGGTTTACCCAGCATGGTATGGGCATCCCATCAATGTCTATAGTCTTCCATGAAATCCTCAAATTGATCCACCATGCGGGGTGTACTGATGTCACCTTTCTACGACTAGGGACAAGTGGTGGTATTGGTAAGATTTACTAGGCTTATTCATATTACATTACGTCCACCAGTACTAACATGAATATACAAATATGAATTCATAAAAATTTGTGCAAGTGGTAATAAGTAGCTACTATTTTACTATTTTGCTCCCATTTATTTTTGTCCTTATTGCCTTTCTCAAAATAAAATATAATAAGGAAAAGTACTTGAAAAAGACAAAAAATTAATAGTCAGTTGTTGGATGATAGCAAAACAGATATTTTAAAACATGCATCCTGTTGTATTATGATTATTATTATGATTGTTATTATTATTAATGTTGTTATTATTATTAATGTTATTATTATTATTAATAATAATATTATTATTATTACTATTACTATTTATTTTATTATTATTATTATTATTATTATTATTATTATTACTATTATTATTATTATTATTATTATTATTTCTAAGGCTTGGCCCCAGGCACTGTAGTCATCACAGAGGAAGCAGTAGATGGACTTTTTCGCCCTTTTATGGAGCTAGTAAGGAAATAGTTTTTACATAATGTCAGATTCTAAATTATTTGTATTCATATCCACTTCTACTGAGACTCATTTGATTACTTTCATCATAGGTTGTTTTTTTTTTTTGTTCTTCTGAATTATTGCCATGGATTTACACAATGGCGACCAAAAGTAAATCCAGGTTAGGTTCAAAATAATTGTTTATTTTACTCATAAGCAATCAAACCATATAGTGTTATAAAAAAAACCCACAGGATATCGTGATGTAACTGTTTGGGGAGGTATTTTTCATTCACAAAAGACATCTATTGAAAATATATATGTGTAATAGAATTAAATGTGTGTGTGATAAGAGCATTTGTTCAATGTAGTCCACAGCTCTAAGTCTGCCATTGATCTTTACAATACATGACTGACATTAGGAATGAGTTTACTGAACATAATATAATATCCTCACATTAACCTCATCTATGTGACAAAGAATTTTTAACCATGTTAGGAGCCGAATCATGAGGTCTTGCTGCATTTTCAAACTCGTTTTTCACGATTAAGTTTTGTTGCAACTCCATTAAATCATCATTATTTTTTATATTGCGATTGAAGTGGGAAATTTAATATTATTTTCTTTTGTATAGACAGTTTCATTCCCTTTTTGTGATATATGATTTATTGAGTTTAGTTTCCAAAGGAGGCAAGCATTCACATATTAACAAGAAGCTGGACTTACTTCTGGCTGCTACTGTATGTTGCTTATGGGTTGAAAAAAGTTAATGAGACACACAAAAATTCATTTGGTTTATTCATTAGATCATGTATTCACTAGATTTTGTCTATCCATCTATTAATATATTATGCTGCTTTGATTTTTCATTTTTCTATTAAAACAGGCTGTACTTGGAAAAAACATTCAGATGCCAGCTAAGCTGGATCCTCATTTAGCCCAAGAAATAAAGGATTTAGCTAGTGACTCCGATGGCTATGACACTGTCATAGGCAAGACCATGTGTGCTTTGGGATTTTATGAAGGTGAGCAAGGAGCAAAGGCTCTTAGCTCCTACATTTACATTAAACTGATTCAGTATATTATGTGTGGGTGCACAGCAAAACTTGTCACATCTCTCAAAAGCAAATTTCACGCTTGGCCATTTCTAAGTCAAAATATGACATTTCAAGGGAAATTTTGATTTTAAGAGAATATGATAATCCAATTATCAACCTTGATCTTGTTAGTAGATTCATCACAATAACGTTTTTGTAAAGGTTTAATTTTGTGTTTTTGTAAGGCACTCTATCTCCTTATTTTGTTGTTTTCCAACTTTTAACTCACTTTTCTCAAAATTGAATTTTGTTACCTAGGCACACTATGATTCCCCAGGGTCCGTACGCAAGTCTTGAAAAAGTCTTGAAAATAGCCTCTTTTTTAAAGAATCTGTCGCCAAGTCTTGAAAAAGTCTAAAACTTGTCCAACTTCATTGGCCGTGGCTTGGTTCAAAAAGTGAAATATAAAAAAGAGGCACAATTTTGTTTTCATAATTCGATTGTTTTGCTCGCGGTATTGTCTACCCTTCAGAACTGCCATCACTCACGTTTAGAGCTTGTTCCCCAAACGCTAGGAGTTTAGATTGGCGTTGGATGTATGTTCACTGGTCATTCTTTAATAAAAGCTATGCGTTGCCTCAGAGTCTTGTCCTGAAGTCCACTCTCTCTTCCCTTTAATGAACTAGATACAGTATATAAATACTTTATCAAGGGGCTCGTTATCATTGCATAGTAATAGTATGTACACGTATTACTTGAATCTCTCTCTCTCTCTCTCTCTCTCTCTCTCTCTCTCTCTCTCTCTCTCTCTCTCTCTCTCTCTCTCTCTCTC
>JASKDV010121078.1:0-14310 GCA_032466395.1 Aegires albopunctatus | reverse complement strand
AATAATAATAATAATAATAATAATAATAATAATAATAATAATAATAATAATAATAATAATAATAATAATAATACTGTTTAGATCCTCCTCAACATGTCCTGCTAATTATCTAGAAGTTACCTTAGTTCTTCAAAAACGACCATTAACCATTTCGTCACGTGATTAGCAACACTACAACAATTCTTCGGCAATGGCGAACTTCTTGTCTTGAATGGATTCATCGATAAAAAGTTTTTATTCGACATATAACCTATTTGAACAATCAAAGAATGGATAGAGGTACCAGAAACATATTTTCAAAGATGGAAAGTTTCATTTAAAGCGATTATTTCATTTTGATGTTTGTCATCAAAGATAATTGAAGTTCAAAGCTAGAATCACTAGTACTAGATCTAGTACTATATCTAGCTCTAGATCTAGATTCTAGATCTAGATTCTAGATCTAGATCTAGATCTAGATATTAGATCTAGAAAATCTAGTTTCTAGATCTAAATCTGTTGTTTTGTTTTTTTGGTGAGACAGGTCACATATGTTATAACTGTGTGCACGTTATAAAATCAATTGAACACACAAGCAAATCATTATAGGATACAATTATTGATTAAATTAAATCAAATGGCAATGTTGGCAATGTTTATTTCTGTAGTCAGTACAGCACTCTGCTGCCCTAGACTATAAAATTGGTACACAATTATACACCAGTGTCGAATGGAGCAATTGGAATTGATTGTCTTGGTAAAAGAAAAGATACAGCAGTCAAATAGGATTTCGAAACTCTACCTTTCAGTTCATAGTTGCATCTTACTGTCACTTGATGATTTATATTTTCTCCACACTACATTTAACTAGATTCTAGATTTTTAGATCTAGACTTGGACACTAATTTCTAAACTTTTTGAAAAATAACAAATGTAATGATTTATTTATGTATTGTTAATGAATATGATTATATTGTAACTTATAGGGTATTCACAATCATGAAACATATATGAATCATTCATTTTAGGAGTCCGAAATAACAACCTGGGCATTCTTGCTGAGGAAGAAGATGAGGAGGACATGATTGGGAGGACTGATGATGATGATGTAAGTAAAGATTGATTGAGATACAAATTAATTACAAATAATTTGTAATTGAGGGTTTAGATTTTGTTATCATATTGTTAACGCTCATTTAATAATTGTCACATAAAATTTATACTTCATCAGTCACAAAATGATACTGAATCTGATGAAGATGATGAAGCTGATGAAGGGATTAAACGTGGAGAACCCAATAAATTTGATGGCCTCTGTGATGGTGTTTTGAATGCAATGTCATTGGTACATGCTGCCCTTCAAGATGTAAGTTAATGTTAAAATTGTTTCATATTTTGTAGTCATTTTTGCAATGACTTTTATCTCAAACAACTGACAAGCCTATTTTCAGTGTTACAAATGAGTGATTCGACTAGAGAAATTTTTCAATATTTATAATCATTTATAAGTATCTTTTATGCATGTTAGGTATAAGAGTAGTTGAAATTAGAAAGAGCTTTTAAAAAATGCTAATCTAAACTCATACTGTTACCCAAAATATACTGTTAAACTTGTATCTTTTTTATGATTAGGCCTCTTTCTCTTTACAATAATTATACTATCTTATCGCACTTCTCAACATAAGTATTAGATAATCTTGTAATAACTTTTGTCTAAAACAATTTACAAGCATATTGTCAATGTTACAATTTGACTATCTCTGAATGTAGAACAAATTGATAGCCTATACCACTATAATTTTATTATAATGTCTTACCTATATTCCTGAAAATAACAAATATATTAAATCATGTTTTTATGAAATATACAAGATCAAACGGTTGGTTCATAATTGAGTTATACAACATTATTTCATGTATCCTATAAAACTTCAATTTTCTCAACAGTTATAATAGTACTTATATATTTCTAATATGCGATAACACAATTCATTGTTGAATGCATGTTAAAGTTAAAATTTTCAATACATACTTGCCTATATTGCATAAAAGGTTCTGTAAATGTGTGTTATATTACATTTCATATTTAGCATTATAATATTTTCACATTACTAGATAATTTCCTATATTATCATCTTTTATTGTTCATCAAATTTATCACAATCTAATATTGTCTGTATGTAATGAACAATTGAAACTCAATTTGAATTGCTCATTTTCATGATAATACCAGTTATGAAACATATCCCAATTTTCATTTTGTATAGCTACTTGACATGAAAGATGAAATGCTGCGCCATTCTCTGCCCCCTACTCTTCTGATTCATTTAGCCATGGTTAGTGGCAGAGTTTTTAGAAGGTAGGTTATCTGGGGACAAATTGTAACCATTACAATTTCTTACACACCGTTTTGTTTAATTGTCATTAAAGATAGAGATGAGAATTCATGCCAACTGATAAGCATTTTTGTAAACCATAATTTTGTCATCAAAGACTTGAATTAAACTTGATGATAGACAAATCACAAGTTTCGTAATAAAAAAACAATATTTATTTCGAAGCCCCGACAATAGCTGGTTGACTATTCCCACCGCCTGGCTGCAATAACCTCCCCCTAATTATTTTGTGTTTTTCTACTATGTCTTATATTATTTATCATAACATTGTCCATCCTGATTGGCTGGGTAAACAAAAAAATCATCACAGATTGATCTGTTAACAATAGCACCAAAGTGAATGCCAACGAGTATACTCTTATCCCTTTATGCCAGGATCACCATGAGTATTCTCTCATTTAGAATTTTCTAAACCATTTCCCCAATTACAGCACATTCTTGTTTCCACAATAATGACTCATGACGATCATCCATAATTTATGTGGTTGGGATTCACCAAGACCAATGTCTTTGATGTCAGATGCCTTGGTCAGTGAATAAAGCAAACGATTGTAATTTTGAAAGGTCTTTGTTTTCTTTTTCTTCTTCAAATAAACAAAAAAAATTCAACAAGGTTGAGTATTGCTGTCAATAAACCAAAAAAATGAAATTAATAAATAATAAATAATTGAAGTATTTGATTTTAAGTATTTTGTTAGTTAACTAACTGTATGTAGATCTGAGTATTTCATATTGTAGCCTTTGTTTAAGAGTATCAACCCTTTTGCTATTTCTGAAATCTGGATTCAATTTATTACACAATCTTGTAGTGCTTTGGAAGAGAGAATGCATATGGCAATCATTTATAGAGTCAGGGTTGTTACATGTCCGACTATCTGAGTTCCTAGTCTTGTTCTAGAACTAAACATTTCTAAAAGCATATTTCAAATTGATGATTATTTTATATGATTTATTTGCAAATAGAAATCACCACTTAAATATAACATGGAACATTTCAGTGTGAAATCATTTGTTTTGACTTGTTATGTTGATATGTTGTAGTGAAGTTTCTGTATCAAAAGAATGGCTTGCGTCAAGGATAATGGAAAGAAAGAAAATATTTTATCTTATCTTCTCTTTTAAGAAGATTTCCCATATAATTTGTGGTAAAGTTGGACTGGATAAAATTTAATCTAACATTTTTTTGAGGACGCATATTACCTCATTAGTCTCCAGTCAGTGCAAACAAAAAGATATGTCTACTACGTTGTTAGACTGCTGGGGGTGCATGGGCAAGGGCTTGTATATGTGTTGTTAAACTCCATTGAATTAAAATAGGCAAGCACTTTGAAGATATTTGTCATATCACAAAACAATTTTCTTACAATTTAATTGTCAATAATGATAAAAAGATGGATGATATATAAATTATAATTAAACTCTGGTAGCAAAATGCCATGAGGACTTTTAAACAGGATGTGTTGAAAATAATTGTGCTGACTCTAAAGGAAAGAATCTTTTTAATTTTCAAAACTCCAGCTTTAAGTTTACGCTATTGCTGGCTGCGAAATATTCAACTATAAAATTGTCAGACTTGCAGCGTTAAATGTTTTTGTATGGCCATATGCCTTCTGTTAAAGTTGATTCTGATAATTAACTAACTCTTATCAGAGTTGGATGGAAAGTGAATTTATTAGGGAGTGAAAACATTTTGAAATTATTTGTCAACAATACTTTATTTTCTTGCTATTTATGTTAATTTTCAACCGACTTTGTAGATTTTGGTTATGTTTTAATTTACTTGGTAAGCTGGCATGAATGGACTCATTTTAACCTTATAATATAATCCATTGTACCAATTTTTTGCACATCTGCATTATTTCTCTGGCCTTATAATTTATTCACCTGCCTTATGGCATTATGAGCATATGGGTAAATTTTGAGGATGCCTTATGCTGATCAGCTTGGCAAGGCGAGAAAAGCCCAGTAAGTTCAGATAAGGACCTATTCTCGGATTGGCTGTCTATCTCTGGTTGTATCCAATCAGCAATGAGTACACGACTTCATTTTGAACAAAACAAGAAAATCTTAGGGTATGGTAAGTTTCAGTGTTAAAGCCATTGGAAATCAAAAGAATATAAAAGAAACTCAACTTATTTTGATATTTCAGTGCAAAAACCGTGTATCTGAATTTTGTATGATTCCAGGGGATAAAATCAGCAACAGCTGAGGTCCCGGGATGAAGTGTAGGAAGTGTATGTCCAGTTCTGTAGGTGTAAAGGAGAAAACAGAAAAGTACAAAATGTAAAAAAGAAATTCACCTGGTTTTTGTGAAATTGAATTCTTTATACGGTAAATGGTTTATGATATGAGAAGCCTAAAGAGTCTTTTCATTCTTTGAATAGTAATAAGAGTTTGGAAAAATGAGTGCAAAATACTTAAATGGAGCAATTATTGCTCAAATCACTTTACCTCAATTATGTAAAATCAGAGTCCATATAATTAAATGTGATTATCACATGTTATAAAATCTGTATCTTGTGTTATGTTTCCATAAGAGATTAAATACATTTCCTTTGGTTGTATTTTCAGCATAAGTGACCTCGGCATGCCAGTGAATGAACTTGTTCGTCTAGTTCGTGTCTATTCAACACCTTGGGAAGAAAAAAGTGCGGCTTTAAAAAAGCTGCATGAGGATTATGAGAGTAAACAGCGTCAACTAAATATTGCGATAAAACGACTCCAGTTGGTAGATTCCCATGTACGTATGAGAAAAATTTGACTGCCTTTATTATCGAGAAAAAATGCAATGAGGAAGAAACTCGTATCACTCAACAAATTATTTGTTGCCTATTTAAAATAATTTTTCATCTATGTTCTACATCGTTATTTTGATTTTGATTTTCCTAGTTTTTCAGAGACAGAAATTGTAGATTCTTAGACAAATTCTTATCTAACTTCCAAAATGGTTTTAGGGGTAATGTGGGACTTTGTATCATTACTTTGTATTACTGTTCTCCAGGTGTGACTAAAGCTTATTACAATGCAATGGATTCTTAAAAATTAACATTGTGCACTTTATTTGATGCATGTAGCGTAATTCTGAGAAAGTGAAATCTTTTTCATTTACAGTCTCCCCTCTCTCACCCAAACACCTTTGTTCCCAGCAGAATTTTCTAGATTAGGGAACATTAAGAAATAGTAAGAAAAACATTTGTTCCCAGAAAATTGTTTGGATTACAGAGGGATTCAGATTACAGAAGTCGGGATTAGAGAGGGCAGACTGTAATATAGAAATTCACCATCCAGATAATTGATGGCATTCTAAATTTTTCATTTCAATAATAAGTTGATTGAATTAATCCAGGTATATAGATGATAATGGATTAGAGGAGGAAGACACTGTCATTTTAGGCAAGTCCATTGATTGGTTGTTCATGTACAAATGCCAGATGAGAGAAATGATAGACAAAGGGCTAAGTGATGAATAGATCAAGATGTAGTGCGGGATGTATTGACATTACTTTGAAACAGTGAAGGACCAATTTCTTTGCCAGATTTTTTTGCTCTAAGTACTTAAGAGACAGAAATTGTATAGAAACAGAAATATCATCTTTAATTAAAGTTTTCCTCATAATATCATTTTCATCATTACTTATATTGCTGTATTGAATTAATATGATTATATTTTTTTTTCAGTCAAAGCGTGTGGCCAAGGAGAAACGCGTTATGAACTGGGAAAAATTGTTCTCAAAAATGACTAGTGCAAAAGGTCATGGTCGTAGATGGAAATTTCTCATAGAAACAATCAAACAAAAGGCAAAACTTGGTTTGGAGCATGTGCAGGTAATGAAAATAGTCAGTTTCCTTAATTTCATGTGGGCCTAGACGAAAAAGAATTGATTTCACCAGACAATTTATGCATGGAACAACCTGTAGCAATAAATTTCTCATGGAACATGTTTTGAAGTTTGATTATCTTTTGATGCCTTAGGTAATTAGTAGTTGTGGATTTTAATAGACAAAAAATTATAAACCTGTAACTGAAATTATGTCCATATGCTTGTGCTAACAGTGCTCTCATTATTAGCAATGTGATACGTAACAATATTGCTCAATGAATCAAATAATATAATGTATGCTTTATCTTTCTTTACAAATTCAACAATTTTTCATACTACCATGAAGTTATGTTGAGCTTTTAAAGACAACAAGTGGACAATTTCATCTCAAACATGATTGAGTGCAATATAGCTTCATGTTAGTTGATGTAGTTTGCATTGTCAGGAAAGTTTTGTGCAATATCAGAGTTTTTTTATAGCACTCATTTTTAAATAACAAAGAGTGCAAATAAGTGACATTTTTATGGTGATTTCCCTTTTCACACATCATTACTTTTATTTTTACAGGCATACACTCAAGGTCTTGAGGAAACATCTGAATCAGAGGAAGAAGATGCTGTCACAGAACAAGCCCCTACCACTCAAGCAGATGATGGGGAGGAAGGGAGTGAAATGCAGGAATCACAAGAGGCACAGGGCACAGAAGAAAGCAAGGAAGAGAATGAAGAGGAAGATGAAAATGAGGAAGATGTTGAAAATCTGGAAAGAGGCGTAGATGCTGATGGTGAGAGTGAGATATATTTTATTTGTTTAATTAGTTATTTATGCTTGTGAATTTTAACGTAGGCCTACGTCTTTTGTAAAGTTTTTGATAATTTGAAAATTAAACTTTATGATAATATAATATGATAGCCGCTAATCTTTTATTGAATGTAATTCCTTAATATTTCTTTTTAAAATTGACATCTTTTTAAAAATTTCTAAATCATAATATTGTGTAATAAAAATACTGTTCTTTAATTACTTATATGTCTTGCCCATGAACAATGTGCCCTCCTATCTTTGCTATAGGCAGATGGCCTAAATACCACTCATTCTAGAGCTAGCTATTTTTCTGATACAAGTTAACTATTTATATATCCTGACTTCAGGAATTACCATCATTGACTAGAATTAGAAGAAGAAAATTTAATATGAAATAACAACAAAAACCTGTTAAGTGAAAAGAAAATATGATGATTTCAAAGACCCTGCTTACTTAAGGTAAGAGCAATGGAGTGTTGATGGAAATGAACACTTTTTATTTCAAAAACTGGTCTAATCACTATCAAAGGACAATCAAAAGGGAAAAATTACCATTTGCTCAGAGATTACTCTTAGTCCGGCACTGCCATCTTAACAAGAATACTCACGGCCTGGATAGAAAGAGATAATTTTGATGTTCAATCTAATTCAATTCATTTTTTTTTTTAGTTGTCAATACAATTCAATTTCAATATAACATGTAACATTAACATATTACTAATTTTCTAATCAAAATCTCAGAGAAAAGAATTGGGTAAACTTTAAAGGGTTTACGATCAACAAATATATATGTATACCAAGGATAGATACTATATTATAAGTTACTAATTTGAATTTTTATATTTTTTGAAAAAGTTTTGCTAAATGAAATTTACAATAATTCTTTTTCTGCGATTAGCTTTTGTCAACGGCTAAATAGAAATCCCACTGTACCAATGAGCTGCCATGGCTCAGCTAACTTATCCTTTTATGATTAGCTCTATCAATTATTTACTATTATTGCCCTTTCATTATCGCTGCACATTGTAAACCAACACATTGCTTCATTTAATATTTAATATTGTTCCTGGTTCAGATGGAAAAAAATTCCCCAAATTGGTTCATTAGTTAAAATGTAATGATTATTTTTGTTAACATGTTTATGATTTAGCAAAGATTTTTGCTCTGGCCTATTTGGAGAACCCCCTCTGGAGATAAAGAATTAAGATTATGTTTCTTCTATTGGTATTGTTTAAAAATGATTAATCCTTTTCAACTATTGACAGGGACAGATTCAAGAACAAGTGGAGCAACCGCTGAATCCGAAACAGCTCAGTCTGACGATGTTCCAACAGTTTCTATCCACATAGGTCCTGGTGATGATGTTGATATTGAAGGCAGAGTCAGCAGATCTGCCTCACCCAAAGTTCGTATAACCAGTTTTTCTATAATGATGTTTTCTGATGTCTTTATTTATCAGTTTTCTCAGCATATGAAATATTATTCAGATTTGGTAAGAATGAAAACAATCTTTTCCCAAAGTGTTGATCAAGAAATCATGTAGAAATATTTTATTGTATTATTGACTACATCCCAAGAAGAAGAATATAAAACATGCTCTTCAGACAACTCCCTCTTAAATGAATTTTGGACATTCGCTTTTCAGAAAGTACGTTTTGAAGAATCCAATGCAAGACTTGCAAGCATCAAGCCACCAATGCGAGAGTCGGGTACATGGACTGGTCAAACAGATTATGATCGCTCACTCTTTATGAGAATCTTTTGCCCAGAAGGCCTGGATGAAGAAGTTGGACCTGGAATCAAATGCTCTCTATCTTATGATGGCAATATGTATAAAACATCTGATTTAGATACTCCTGAGGATGAGGTATGGAAATGATGAAGAGTGAGCCATTTTCTTCCATACTCATTTTGATCAAGAACTTATAATCATATAAGGCTACTCTTAGTACTTTTTATTAAAACCAAGAACTCCATGAGCGGGCTTGTTTTACTTACCATCTTTTATCTTTTTCCATCTATAAAGAGGCAAAGCTTAATGTTATAAAAATCACCTTTTATTCAATAGATACATTACTTTAATTTAACATTGGGCATTTGTCTGATTTATATTACTAATGGTTCAGTAGTATTCTGCATTAAAGTAATGGAATAAAGATTATCAATGGTAAAAAATGTTATTGTTTCTTTACCAGCTTGCCGATGAAAGTTCTCAAAACATATCTGAGGAGACAGTTCCTATGAGAAGGCCCCAGGCAGCACGCAAAAGTGAAGAAAGGTCAAATGTTGACAGTAAGCAAATACATTTTTCATTATTAATGATATCCACTGCCTGCTAAATCTATTAATTTAATTGAATAGAGATATATTTTTCATCATACAATTATTATATTTGTAATGTCATTCAATGTCTTGTTTTGCTATTGAATAATGAAAATCATGAAACAAAGAAATGTGTTAAATTTGTTTTTTGTTCCTTTACAACCATTATAGCCTCTCAGTCTGAGCTGCCAGAGTCACCAAAGAGCAAAAGTAAGAGGTAAGAAAGGAAAACATATTTCTCTACTGATATTAATTGTTTCATTTTTTTAATCATATGTATTTCTAATAAAAATTATATATTATGGCTTGAAAAGTAGTCATTTGATGGTCAAGTAATATTAAATATAGAGTGCAAAAAAGTCTCTAATCTTTGAAAGACAGCTCCATTATCACATACACAAGTCTACTTAAAAGGATCACATGTGACCCAAATATGCCAAATCTGGATAAAGCATAGCATAATGATCTCGCTCTCCATTTTGATTTAATAACCAATAAGTGTAGGAATTTTACGTTCCAGCATTCTTCACATTGTAATTTGTCTTTTTTAATTCGGGGCCAGGAGTATTATATTTTTCCACCATTCCATTTAAGAGATAGGCATTCAAATTATTCAGCTTGAATTTTATGAAAAGAGTTCAGAGGATTTAACTACTCTGATTGCAATTAAATAAAAATTGTTTTTTATGTTGTTTTTTTTATAATGATATTACATTTTACATTGTGCATTTTACAATGTTTCATATTACATATATAAGTTAAAAAGAAAAGAAGAAAAAAATTAAGTAGAAATGAAGAGAAACAAATAATGATATTGATTAATAATGTGGCATATTATATTTGTGTATAGATCTATCTTTTTTTCCTGTATTCAATGCATGATTATTTTGATTGTTAACATAAATTTGTAAAACCACTTATAAATTGAAAATAAGAGAAAGCTTAGTTGGTTTATAGATCTAGATTTGATTATTATTTATTTTCTCATTTACAAAAAATAGTTATTTATTCCTTTATGTATTTCTACAATATATGAAAGCACTTCCATCACCACTTTCTCAATTTCATATTTTGTTTTTCTAATTATCCTTTACAGGAGAGGGTTTGTTTTTCCACAACTCCAAAATTAAGCCAGTATTATTATTTTTTTATTTTTTTCAATTTTTTATCTGCCAGGTATTTTGAATTTGAAATTCCACTGCCAGAAGAAGTTATAGAGGGCATATTAATGTTTGGTGAGAAACCGGCCCCTGAACCAGAAAATATTCAAATAGCAGTTCATCAAGGGCAGTTTGAGGAAATTGTTGCCATGGCAACCATTGACTTTCAGGACATCAAAGCATTGGTAACTACTTCGACGGTAGTTTTGAATAAGTGTCAGTAAATTTTGCAATTACCTACTTCCCCTGCATTTATAACCACAGTATTTCTGTTACCATGACCAACCTACTTCTTCTGCTTTCTTTATTGCTGATGCTGATGCTGCTGTTACTACTACTACTACTACTACAACCACATTCACCACCATTTCGACTACCACTGCAAAGATAAAGATTACCATTACTGCAACTACGACAACAACCACTACTATTATAATGAACGTCATCTAGACTAAGTAGCCTATGTTTTACTCGTGGATTTTGTCCAACTTTGATGCAATGATCATTGAATATTATCATTTAGTTTTTCTATAACTTAAGTTATGAATCTTTAAGACATTTTAATGGTATTTGCAAAGTAGAGGTGTCAAATCGTTTCCTAATTATTTGACTTTACTTTATGTTATGTATAAAGAAAATATTTTATATTTTTGTTACATATTTGTCCTTGTATATGATATCATAATTGTTATATTATATATTTTTATTCTATTTGTCTAGAATTTAGAGACTGTCTTCCTCCCACCTCCTACCGGTGATGATGATGTTTTGGTTAAATCTAGAGCTAATTCTCTCAGGTTTGCAAACTTTTCTTCAAATGTTAAACCTGACTTGACTTTAACATGGCAATGAATGTTCCATACTTGTTTCAAAAATTTCTTTATTACGTATTGTAAATGTTAATTTTGGTTAAAATAAATGAATTAGAATAATACATATACTTTATTTATCACAATGAAAAATTGATCACAAATAACATAAACAAGAATGTATTAATAACAACTTCTCCCTCTTTCATTCTCCCCTCTCTCTCTCTCTCTCTCTCTCTCTCTCTCTCTCTCTCTCTCTCTCTCTCTCTCTCTCTCTCTCACTCTCTCTCTCTCTCTCATTCATTCTTTCTTTCAAACACTGTCTCCCTTAAAATTAGATTTATTGACAGCCAACATAATGTGAATAATATTTTTCATGACTATCCAGTGGAGCTTCCAGTATTGGTGGTGAATCCCTCTCAGATTCTATGGACATTCCTATTATGATGGATGAGCCTCAGGAGAATTTGAGAAGTGCCTCTCCTGCCGATGACCTACTGAAAGGCAAAGAGCCCCTTCCATTTCCTGTCTATTCCCTTCATGGTGGAAAAACAGATTCCCTTCACATTCCATGTGGAAATGTTCCTTTGTTGTTCTATTGGGGCAAAAAGGTTCGCCCTCTCCACTTCAACAGACAATGTGGTATGATCATACTTCTTGAAAACCCCATCTATTTGTAAAAATTAATCAAACTCAAACAAAAAACAAACAAAAAAAACTATGCAAATGTAAAAGTCTAGAGAAACTATGCAATGCTTTTGATACATATCATTCTTCAGAAGTAAAAGATACATATCTATAAAGAAACCTTGCAAATCATGAAATATAAGAATTATTAATTAGCCTACATCTATAAGAAATACAGTTTTATGATTCATTCACATTTTTTAGCTTCCCTATAGAATGTTAAAATTTCTTTCTTTTTCTTTTCTTCAAATTTTATTGGGTTTTCAAAGTTTAACAAATGAACAGAAATGAAAGTAACAATAATAATAGAAGTGTTACATATAAGAATATATGATATCTGATGATGATGATATGATGATGATGATGTGAAGGGAATGTTAAAATTTCTTTAATTTAATTAGCCATGATTTTGGCAGAAACGATGATGACTAAGTGATATCATGAATAGTAGAAGAAGTCAATGAATAATAAAGTTTAATGTATGAATGAAAATGTATACTGGACAACAAAGTTAATTTCATATTTATTTCATAGGCACTCTGGGAATCTATGATATTGTTTATGATATGACTGGTTATGATATGAGCACGACAACTAAAGAAGATCTTCACAAAGAGGTGGTTGATCGAGCTAACTCTGTCATAACAATCCCTTCAGAGAATGAGGAGGTAAGTTTAGATTAGCAACCATAATAAGAATAGCATTTTATCATCATTTTAAAAAAAAATCCATTTTTTCTTTCTTTTTTTTCTCTTCTAAATTCTTCATCATGAAATAGAGGTCATGATTATTGTACGTAATCTTCAAGTCTCAATTTTATGATGTTGTTTGTATCACTATCAAGTCAATGAAAGTCAAAATGGATTCAATTTTAGATCCGAAAAGGAATCACCAGTTAACTCATTCAGCCCTGCCCCTTGCAGTTTTTTTTACCGTTTTTGAGCCATACAATGTGATTCATACACAAAACCGAATGAGCTTGGTAGGCCTATAATCGGTCTTAGGATTGAATGAGTATATCACTTTCTGTGCATAAATGTAAAATGTTAAATGCTTTTATTTATTTGATATGAGACTGGCCTTTACCATGCTAATGAGTGGCGGAAAGAGGTGGATGTAAGCTCACTGAGAATATTATATTGTTTTGTTTAAAAAAAAAGAAATGTAATCATAAGAAGTTTTATTTCTTAGCTGAACATTTTTTTACATTTGACTTGTAAACTGCCCCTACATGTTGACTTATATAATTAGGCAATATTATTGACAAATATGTTCATTGATCGAGATCATCAATATTAATTACTACTTCAACCAAAAGGCATTGTAGCCATGTAGAAAATGATTTTATTTTTGTCCCAGTCAAATATATTGGAACCTAAAACAGAGGACAAGGCCACTGACACAGAAGTGGTAAAATTATTTTTGACTAGTTTTTCTCAGATTCATTTCCATAATAATGCTCCTTATGATAATATGCATTATGACATACTAATCTCATTCTTACTGAAAGAGGAGGGCAATGAAAGGGACTGTGCAAACTAATCCATTATTATGATGCTTATTTCTTCTTTTCTTGACTTATATCTACTACCTTAAATTATTGTGCTTCTTTGGCTCAATTAAATTTTTATCAAAACGCAGAGATTGACTGGCAAACCTAAAAAATATGGAAATGTATTTGGTGGATTGATATATGTGCAATCTAGTTATTTATCAAAATCATGTGTTTGTGTACTTAATTAATTCAAACAAGCTTTTTTAAAATTTGATCCTATTCATAGCTCCATTGTCCTGCCCATATATCTATAAATAGATGGTCTCCTATTCTCAAACCTATGATATCGGGAATTCCCAATTCGTTATACTTTTTTCGCTTTCGAAATCTCTCTCTCTCTCTCTCTTTCTCTCTCTCTATTTATAATTGATTATTTATTAACTAATCTATTCTCAATATTTTAACAAAATTATATTTTTTTCTCTATTTTTGCTATATTAAGGTATGTTGGTTTTATATTCCTTAACTAAATTTTGAATGACTCTTTTGAATTTCCCTTAGCTTATTGCTCATGTTTATTCTTTCATTTTCCCAGCAAACGTTTGATTTTTTGAATGAAGACCATCGAAACCAAGAATAATCCATTATTATGATGCCAATTTCTTCTTTTCTTGACATATATATTCTTCATAATAACAATATAATGCCTTCCAGATTAAGACCTCATTGGATCCATACTCTCATGTCACCATTTTCCAATCTAAATTCTCTCTCTCTCTCTCTCTCTCTCTCTCTCTCTCTCTCTCTCTCTCTCTCTCTCTCTCTCTCTCTCTCTCT
>JASKDV010120967.1:0-10827 GCA_032466395.1 Aegires albopunctatus | reverse complement strand
ACCCCCCACCCCACCCACCCTATGCATCACTTTTGGCTTGAATTTATTCCCCTTCACACTAGTCGTAAGATATAAGGCTTGAGGCATATACATTATGAATATGAAATGACCCCCTAGAGAAAAAAGACAAGAATCTATAGAAAGTAAGAAACGAAGAATGTTCTTAAATGTAGTTAATTATATTTATCTGAAACCCCTCTGCTTCAAATCCTATTTATCATGAAGAACTAAACTAACATTTTCAAAGTGTTTCGTAAACTTTGTATATTATTATTGTTTCAGGCGTGAAGTGTATCAACAAGGAGTTAAAGTGTGTATCTTAGAACCTGGATTCTTCAAGACAAATATACTCAAAGAAGATACAATAACGAAAGGATTGTTTGAAAGAATGAAAAATGCTGGAGACGACGTAAAGGCAACATACGGACACAGATATGTTGAATCAGGTAGAAGAATTGCACAACATATAACATGCGATTTAAACAATAATTATTCCGAAATAGAATGGAGTTCTGCAATATCTAATACATGTATCTCAATATGGACCGATATTAATGATTATCCCTTCTCATCACTGAGTCTAAATTTTAGCTTTCCCATTTTGCAAGAATGTGGCAATGCAAAATGGTATGACAAATTAGACCTAGATAATCTTAATAGTAATAATAGGACAGGTAACTGTATTAAAATAAAACTAATAAATTCAATCCTTCGTTTTGAGGAATTAATTTGTAGTCTTCAACAAAGTAGGATACCAGCTGGTCACTTCCATACATGTAATTTCATTGGAAATTTTAATCATGCCTATGCTAAGATCCTAGGAACACATTGAGAAGGAACACAAATCTGTATGAAACAGGAGTAACTTTCTTGGCGTGACGACCTAGTATCTTTATTTCTCAGTCAATTTGGCTGAAATTTCCAGTGAAGATCACGATTTCCTGGTAGTTTTGTCTTTTGGCCCTTAAAACGATGAAATGTTTTGCTGAATAATTATCATGTACCGTACTTAATTAATGAAATATTTGTTTCGTTGCTACGTCATATTATCAACGACATTGCACTTCTGATTGTAATGTTCTGATCATGGGGGTAGAAAATTTAGTATAAAACTCACCGATCTAGGCCTAGTCTAGACTGAAGAGTCAGAATAGACTGCATAACTTGCAAAAACCTGCTGTTAAACCTACAGGTAATCTAAAACGTGGATGAAGAAATGTCAGATTAACAACTCAAAATGAAATATCGCTGCAATTAGCAAATAAATCTATTTTATCCATAATTTTCATTATATAGATTTAGATAAATGAATAGCATTCGCTGAAATGAAATTGAACAGAAAGCAGTCAAAAAGCTAAGGCAAAGGGAAATCTTAAAGATCTTGCCCGATAGAGAGCGAGAGAGACTCCGTGCAATGTTTCTGGTCTCACATGAGCAAGGCGGGCGATTCGAAACCCTACTGTGTTGCAATAATTCTCGTTTTATTATTTTTCAAAGATAATAATTTGATATAGTTTTTATCACTAATTGAACACATTTTATGTTTGTTCAATCCTTTGTTGGGTTTATTCACAAATAATCAGAATTCAAAGCCTTTTTTATCTTAGCTCTAAATACACAATTTCCCGTTCTTAGAGTGGTGTATTTCATTTAGTACATGTATTTACATATTACATCAAATCAAATCAAATCAAATATCTACTAAAAAGATGTAGGAGGCAAATGCACTTGTTTGATTTGACTAAGACTTTGAAACGACATAATCAAATATGATCTGTCTGCGACCAAAGTTCTGAAATAATTATATCTTCCTAAGCAATAGATATGTCTATATATTATCTTATTAGAATGTTTCTGTTATAATTTTGACTGCGTGTTGGCAAAGCTATTATTATTCAGCCTGCAGCAGAATCTAAGATTGCAACTTAAGATTTTAAGACTCAAATTTCAAAATGAAAAAGTCTCCTTAAATTCGACATAGCTCATTAATTCAATTTAATGCAAAAACTATAGATTATCAAATGGACATTTCGATTTGACCGTTGAATTTGAAATAGCTAGGTTGAATTTCAAGTGGCCGTTTATGAAAGTGTATATTATCCATAACTTTTACCTTAATTATACCTTTTTAATTCCAGTTTCACGAAAAGTCAAGAGAGTAACACAGCTAGCCGAAAAAAAATTGGACCCGGTCATCAACGCTTACGTCCATGCAATTACTTCCAAATATCCAAAGACCAGATACGTTGTTGGATTTCTGGCTAAATATGTTTTTGTGCCATCTTCATACCTCCCTGATTGGGTTTTAAATATAGCAATTGCTAGAGCATTTAATCTCGTCAACAAATAGAAATTACACATTGTAATATATTATGCTATTTTAAGTACATAATATATAAATGGGCCTTCCATCGATTAGTGCACTTTCTGCTCCGCTTCTTAATTCTGCAATATCATAGAGGCAAGGCTACTGGTCTTTATATCAGGGATCGGCAGCATTTTACTAGCAGCATGCCGACTTTGGGTTTAATATAATTCAGCGTGCCAACAATATACAAGTCAAGGGCAATATACTTGTTCTCTTAGGTATGGAAGAAATAAACAACATGATAATATAAGAAATAAACTGTGTTAAAAGTTTTTTTCTTTTTTTTTTCAATTCATTTTCATTAATGGGAGATCTGCTAAAGTTCAGCATATCTCCTAAATATTGCAAATAATACTACATTGTATGTAAACCACAATTAGTAAGCATAGAAGAAGATGGAGGTGGATTGGCCATGTCCTCAGAATAAAACTGCCGCTAAACCCGAGATTGCCATTAGATGGAACCCCTAGGGAACAAGAAAGAGAGGTAGACGTCTAGAGACCTGGAGTAGGAATAAGGAAAGAGAACTGAAGGCCAAAAAAAAAAAAAATGGACGACGGTGAAGATGACGAAGATGGCTGCTGGCCGAAATCAGTGGAGAGATACTGTGTCAACCTTATGTGCTGCCCAAGCACCATGAGGATAAGTAAGTAAGTAAGTAAGTAAGTAAGTAAGAAAATTCAAGAACTATTTTTAATTTAATTTTCAAAGCTTCTTTTATTCATGAGAGTCTTGCCACTTGTATGGTCTAAGCCAATTGCCTAATACTGATATTGGCAACATACTTTAAAAGTTAAAAGTGCACTTACTTATATATGTATAGCGCTTATTGCCAAGGGACCTTGGCCTCTAAGCGCTTTTGCAATTGTGAGGTAGATGGCACAAAGTGTCTTACCTAAGGACTCACAGCCAATGACCAGTGGCTAGTGAGATAATTTATGTCTAGCGGAATATGATCCCTCCAAGTCACCCAGCTGACCGGTGTCGGTGAGTGAATCCGCTTGAGTTTCTCGTGTTCGAACTATGCTAACTTCTTCTAGGCCACTGATTTTGTTACCGACTTCTGCGCTCATTTCTGAATATTCAGCAGTTAGGCAACTTTGGTGTGGACTGAACATTGCTTTCATGTGAAAGACAATTTGCTCGCAGGAAAAAGCTGAACTAAAAGATGAAAGAAGTACAAAAGGAATGTTCTTCAAACATAATATGAAAGATGTCAATAGTGATGTCCAACAGTTGAGAAGAGCAGCAGACACTTATATAATTGATCTTCCAAAAACATCCTTATTCTAACACATTTTGTTGTTGGTAATTTTTCTAAAGACCTGCTGCACTTCGAAATCATCAATATCCATCAATCTAAAAAGTTCTATTTGGGTAATTGTCAAACCAATAATGTCAAACTTATTAATGGGGCACGCAAATTGTAAGGATCCGTGGATGTTGGAATCTTGACTTCAATTATTATCAAATTCTGCTTAGAGTGCATCAGTGCGATCTTAGAGCTCATCTACATAGGTACACTTCAAATTGACTTGAATTATTCTTCACATTCGGGAAGCACTTGAATACTTTGGCGTTGTTATCACGGGTGAAAACTAAGTGAACATATTTGGAATTTAAAAGAAAGTAACAGCAATTACCAACTGAAATGGGAAATTGTTAAACAACTCAGACCTTGCACACCAGCAAGCAAGTTTTGCGCCCTTTGCACCGAAGAGAAGTATCAAATAAACCAAAGTAAACCATCACTGAACCATAGAAGAGAAATCTTTTCTACTTGCCGACATAGGAGGAAATATCAATTGACAAATTTCACCTGAAGATTGTGCATCATCTCTGTACATGAAACTTCGAAGTAGTGAACTCAACAATGTCAATCTAAGTATCTTTATATATATATATTACTTTTTATCTTAAGCCCATATTATCTTGATCTATATCCTCTAATTGATATACAAGAATGATCCTCGTTAGATCTGCATCGTTTGTAGGATAAATCTTTTCTTACCGCTATATAACCCAATGCCGTTTTTCAACACAGTTTCCATGCGTCGTCTACTCACTAATCGACCTTTCGGTATACAGTGAACATCGAAGATGATGAGTTCTATGAAATCGTATTCCTGGATTCGGTCCATGACGGAACTTATCCGAATTCTAGTATTAAGATTTAATCTAGAAACGCCAGCAATACCCTGTCAGTATTAAAATATCACTTAAATCCGATGAAGTGGAGCTAGGCCCCCAACTCTTGTTTGAAATACAAATCAACGAGTCGCTTGTATGTAAACACGTGGGCAGTATGGCTACAGCTTTTGTAGTGGAAAATGTACGGCGAGTGTTGATGTGTTACACAGGCAGGTGGCAGCATTTTGTGTTGCTCTATTTCTTGCGGGTTATTTGGCTTTTTCCGTTGAGATTTAAATCTGTGGTTTTATAAAGAATTTTCTTCTTTCTATTATCGTTCCCCATTCACCCTTTCAATAAACTATGTTCACAACACCATAAAGTTCAAGGTCATTGGTTAGCCTATAGTTCGTTTCATAATTGCCTGTCACAGGAAAAGTGTTGCATCTCTGAATCTGTCTTTTGAATTTCGGTGAAATTTTGGAAGTGTGCTGGGATTGTTCTTAACTTTAAGGCATACAATTTTCAACTTTGAAAGTTGTATATTTTGGATTTTTTTCCTCTTTATGTTATATAACATATGTCGCGACTTTTCAAGATTGCAGTATTTCAATAATATGAAGTTTTACCGTAAAATGTTACACATCACGATTCGTTTGTTTTTTTCCTCGTCACCTTTATTAACAATTCTACGAGAAAAGTATAAAATCAAATCGCCACGACGTGAATTGCTACAGTGAACACAAACCACACAACCCCACACTCTTTTCCTCCCCAGTCTCCCAACGCACATACACACAAACACACACGCACACGCACACATACACACACACATACACCCATGTACATACACACTTAGGTAGCCCTGAAATGGACTGATTACGTCGGGTGTTTTAAGTGATGCATTTTAAATAAGAATAAAATGTAAGTCAATATTATGTACTATTCAGAAAGAGAAGTTGATAACGAGAAATGACACGGTGTGCGTGATAATATAGATCTATATAACGATACAATTGTGTAAGAGATACGATTGAAAAGTTTACGTCTGTGACAGAGTGAGACAACAACACGCTATTAAGCTGAACACAAATATGTTTTAATTTACAAACTATCGCATAAAAGATGAGAAGAGGAGGGGTACGGGAAAGGGATGGAGGCAACCCAGATAGTAGATAGTTCAAAGTTGGAAGAGAAAATTACAAAACGGCCAATTTCAAATGGCACGACTTGATTTTATACTTACTTCCGAAACTTTGAGCAACTTTAGTTCAAAAGAAAATATTCTTCCAGGATATCGAACAGATTATTCACTTATGATTCCTATTTAAGATTTTATGAAACGCCGAAAAAGAAATCTCTTTGGAAGTTCTCTGCTCAGAAACGTTGAATATATTGAGGGGGAAAAGGAAGTTATTAAATACACTACGAAAGAATATTTTTTTTTTTTTTAATGCGTACCCGGTAACCTGTTTTATTTTACACTTGGAACCTCTAAGATAAGGGGTCTCAAACACACAGCTCGTGATGCATTATTTTATATTTAAAAAATTATAAATTAATTGGACTCTAAATCAGCAGTAAAACCATTACGGAAATGACTGAAGAAAATCGATGACAGCTGAAGTTCCGATTATACTTACAGCCTAATGGAAAGTCTATCTAAGTTTTAAGGATTAATTAAATAAAAGTTGATCTTATTACGTTGTGGTTTTTGTTGTTGGTTTTTTGTTTAGACAGAGTGGTATGACTTGACCCTCACTCACACGGGTGTTCGCACCGCACCACTTAGCACAAATTTAGTGCGGGATGAAATTACTCTACAGGAAATTCGTTGCCGGCGCTAGAGTAGAGTCACTAACACTCATCTCTCCCAAACACCAGAACATGTTGGGGCGATAAATTAAATTGCATCACCTATGTTCTCGAACCATAGCTAGTCCGATTTCGACAGCCAGAATTTTTCATTTTTATTTTTTTTCTTCACGAAAAGTTCATGTTTGAGTTCGGAATCGAATCCTTACAAAATTTGACTGCAGTTTGATACTAGATCTAGATACTGCTTAATCTCTCTTAAGTTCATCATTTAAAATTATGCAATTAATCATCTCAATAGTCCGCCTCTTCCACCATTTTAAACTTTAAGTCGAGCAATGCACATAAATGGGGGATGGTCACTGGGCATATGCTTCCCTCCCTCCACAGCAAAACCTCCCCCCTCCTCTGAGGAGACAAAAGAGCATGACAGACAGATGACAATACAAATCGGAGAAGAAGCTCCCATTCGGTCGGAGTCCTTAGTTGTCCCCTACAACACGCAGGGGAATTATTGGCATTAACGTAAAGACAATTCCCTCCAGTCAGATGAGGAGGGAATTATTGACATTAAGAAAATTCCCTCCAGTCAGAGGAGGGCCCCTTGTACCCAAACAGGACCTTTTCATTAAAAAAAAAAAATTAAAATAAAACACATGTCACAGATTATACTTACTATAAGTTGTATTTTATTTAGGGAAACAAGAATTATTCTACAAATCTTCCAAAGAATGATAAGTATGGGAAAATCATTATTAGAGTTACAGAAGTCAAGAATCTGAAGTGGTTATAGAGATGACAAAACTTATTACATAGTTTGAAAATATTCAAAATTTCACAAAAATTGCCATATGGGTTATTCATTTCTATTTCAGCAATATATATCCCCCTTCCCTCTAGTCATGGTCAAGGAAATCATAAAACCATAACATGCCCCACCCCATTTACCTTTTCCCTGCAATGTCTGAATCTCACCAGCGGTAATGAATATTGCTAAACTGCGCGGCCTCGAGTCTAATGAGACTCAGGGAAATCTCTATTTCCTAAAAATACTCCTCCACACGGAGGGTGGTGAAAAGATGCACGCAGTGAAGGGGTTAAGTTTGTCATTTCCTCTCTTCATAGACCCACAATAAAAGACGACTACCCCTCAGCAGTTAAACCAATCTTGCTTTTTCATAATATTTGAACTTTAAACCTCAAGAATCCATTGAATAAGAAAATATACAGAATATTTCTATACGATGGAAATCCCTCCATTTTCTGAACACGTATTTGTAATACAGTGCAGCCCACGTATATAACGACATCGGATATACTGACATCCTGCTTTTAGCAACGTCGCATTAAAGTCCTGTTTTTTTTCTTCTTATATGTCATTAGTAATGAAAAATGCAACATAGCGACATGAATTTTGCTGATCCCACTTATACCCACATTCTGACTTGGTCAGAGTTGACAACATTAAGTGGAAATAGCGGTCCGATGAAAACCCTTGCTTGCCAACCAATCAAATTCAATGTGCTTAGGCTATCATGACATTCCCTTTTCGGAGCCAAACATCAGTTTACGATTGACCTCATTACGTGATCTCCTTTTAATTTCCCTCCATTTCAACTGTTGATCGTATTCAGTAATAGCGACATAATATTTACAGTCCCGATCACGTTGTTATTAGTGGGCTGCACTTTATAAGCATGAGTTAGACCATTGTGCTTTATTAATGGTGCAAAGTTTATCATTCAATTGTAATAAATAAAATGTTTCATCAATTAAATATTATGAAATTTAAATATTATTTATTACTGTAGATTCAAAAAAAAAAAATAATAAATAAATAAAATAAATGCAATAAAACTATATGTAGGGGCACTAAAATAACTTGATTATTCCTTTAGAGGAGGAAAATTAATTGAACAATTCAATGTACATAGGCTATACATTAAAGAAACATATCATTCTTGTAATCTGAGCTCCGATAAACTTTATACAATTTCATTTATCAACAGCGGTCAAGCAAAAACATGGTTACTCTTATGAAATAGGTATGGGGAAGAAAAATTGTTGTACCTTCATGTCACATAAATAAACTGAAAATATAAAACTATTATACATTTGAAGTCAATGGCCCAAACTTCTGTTCAACAAGTGAATAAGTGACAAAAACTAATATTTCTTGTAAAATATTACTTTTTAACATTTATTTAAAATAAAGGACTCAAATGCTTATTTTTGAGAAACTGGAATTTGGGAGATACAACAATTGTGATGTTTATCATGACAAACACTAGGTACACAGAGTTGATCCATGAGAAGTTGTTTGGAGATTGAATCATTCCTTTCAACGAATCACTGTGCATTCTAGGATTGGAATGATGACATGAGAGGTAAATAAATATATGAAAGTCTTTGTTTTAAAAAATTGGAATGATTCTTAGACAATCTATGGACGAAAATAGCTTGCAAAAAGAGTTTGCTTTATAATAGATCATAAAATTTGCAAAAATAAAAGAGATTTATGATGATTTTTGACATCTTAGGATTATTTGAAGAGTCAATAACATACTAAATAATTAGCAACATTAACTAATTTGTAATTTGCGTGTGTGCATCTGCGAAATAGAACCAAAAGATGTCTTCTTGATGACATAATTTTCAAATAAGGCCTATTTTAGAATTTTGTATCCAATTGTTAAATAAACTGAACTCTACGCCAACTTAAATTGATTAGCCTAGTTATATCTGAAAGAAAGCTTTGAAGATGATTTAAAAATGCATATTAAGTACAATAAATAAATACAAAATTGAAAGGATTAATTCAATTGTTACTGTAATACAATTACCTTTAGGCATTACACTTTTTCTCGTGGCTTAGATGAAATTCCAGACTCCCTTTTAATTTCTTTTCTAAGAAATTGAAACATTACTGCACTATAGTATTAGTAATAATATCCCACTTTCATTCCATTGGTACAAAATATCAAAATCCAAAGACTACATTATATATTTTTTCAATTTATACAAGTAAAAAGATGGCATCAGGTAGATAGAGGAATGAATGATCAGCAGTGTCCACAATGAATCCTACATAAAATATGTCAAGATTAGATAGCCATGTAGTAGTGAAACCCAGATGATGGTGCAGAAGTGATATTTTATTTATAGGTCTTGTGATATTGAATAGTACTGCTTTGGAAAGACAATACCTCAAATATAATAAACTAAATAATGTGACGAGACTTATTGAGCTATATATTGTATTGAGAAGCATCTATTAATTCAGTGGTTCTTAACCTTTTTCACTGCTGGTACTGCCCAAAGGTGAACAGAGCCTTCTGGTATCCCTTGTAAAAAATTACCAAAAGTGTATATCTGATGTATATCTGAACAAAGTAGGTCTTTTTAACCACTGCTTTTCATACATTCTGCTCATCAACATTTTTGATAAACCAGATCTGCGTTTGATATCCCTTTGGAAAGAATTTGGTACCCCAGGTTAAGAACTATTGCTTTTATTTGACTGTATTTACGAAATTCTATGTTCCAGATCTGATTGTCATTATTTTCTATTTATGTCTCTCAATATCGGACAATGCCAAGGAATACGTTGATAAATGCCATTCATGAGGTGGAAATGATTGCCATTTGAGTTTGTACTGCAATGTCTGCGATTGGGTAAAATGACTACATGACACCATTGACATTGGTCTTTGATGGAAGGCTAACGAATGGAACCTTGAGGTATGAGGCTTGGGCTTCAGCGACACGATTAACTGATTGAAAATCATATGGTCCACCTTTCCATGTGAAGAACAGATGAAAGCAAAGTAACGTAGCAACAGATAAGAATGGCAGTAATGGAAGTCAACGTAGAAAATCAAAACAACATCCAAACTTCTGCTATCCATCTACAACAGTAGCATGAACAAGACAAAGACATCACTGGCTGGCAGGGTACCAATATATCAGTGTAAAAGTTGTATGGTAAAAATTCAGTGTGACAGAGGTGCAGTACACATCTGACTCTTCAATATGACATGGGAATGTTGCGCTTTGCAAAGATTTGGTTGGAAACAAATTGATGTATTCATTACCCCTAACATTTCATAGATATGTAGTATTCTCAACAAAATGGACGAATCTTTGTAAGATGAACTTTGAACAAGAAAAAAAAAATAAAGACAAAAGACCGGATAGAAAGTATCAAAACAATATTTACAACATAGGTGTATCGTAGAGACTCAGAGACATGATCGATCTAACCACTCATGTCGAAGAAAGACTAGGATAATTTATTTTCAAATCTTAGATTCAGATTTAAAGAAACATTACAAGCTCACTGATATTAGCACCTAGAGTAAAAACTCATTATCACATTAAAATAAAAACAGCAAAAATTGATATCTATGTGAAAAAGAAAAAGACTTAAATCAAACTGAAAAAAAAAAAGAAAAAAAAAGAGAGAGAGAGAGAGAGAGAGAGAGAGAGAGAGAGAGAGAGAGAGAGAGAGAGAG
>JASKDV010120966.1:0-21606 GCA_032466395.1 Aegires albopunctatus | reverse complement strand
TGGACACATTTATGGTAAAGAGTTATGGACACATTTATGGTAAAGAGTTATGGACACATTTATGGTAAAGAGTTATGGACACATTTATGGTAAAGAGTTATGACACATTTAAGAAATATTTATACAACATTTTACTCTTATATCAAAAGCCTTTTTGTCGTCATTTTTCACTAAAAATCAGTTACATATTGATAAATATGATTAGAAATAAAGATGGATTGTGGGTATTTTTCTTATACTTGTTTTCTAACTCTAAACTGAAACTTTGACCGATTCCAAGGTATGAATCCGTTGAGTGAAATAAACCTACAAAAATAATAGAACCCTGTGTATGGCCTGAAAGGTGATGCCATTGTGAATTCAATTATCTTGTTCATATTCTCTTAGATGCCTTATCTGATATAACGCATTATTGCATTTCTAAGGTGAGAGAAATAAAAAAAAAGTGTAAATATTATCCACGTTCAAGTCTATTAAATAGATTTTTAACCCAGGTGAACTTTGACCTAGTTGAATATCGTTTATCAATGTACAACTTTATTATAATGTGTTGTATTGTGATATGTACGACTGGCTAGAAGCTTCTCAGCTTGCTCCTACATCGAAATATAGATTTATCCAGAAATGGAACATTGTATCAAAATAGGTATTGGCCATGCTTGTCATGTTTAGGTAAATTATAAAACATATATCTGCCTATTGCCAATGTAATCAACGTTATAATATATAGTGACTCTCCACTTCTTTCGGCCGACAGCAATACAGAACACATAGAACATGTCTGACTGGGTTCCTGATAGTCGCGAATTCAATTTTGGAACGGTTTCTTAATGGCATGGTACTCATTCATGAATTCTAAGTCGTGTGAGGAAGATAAGACAAAGCTGGCCTAAGGATGTACCTCGTGGTAAGGTTACCCAGAACAATTGCGTTCACTGGGATTGACTCCAACCTTGTCACCACCAAGACAAACGGTGTTAGTGAGTCGAGCTGCTTGGGTGTCCCGTGTTAAAACTGTCTACACCACACGGCACTGATGGTAAAGATGAAGCACCTGGTCCTATCAGACGGTAAAGATGAAGTACCTGGTCCTATCAGACGGTAAAGATGGAGTACCTGGTCCTATCAGACGGTAAAGATGAAGTACCTGGTCCTACCAGACGGTAAAGATGAAGCACCTGGTCCTATCAGGAACACAAACTGATAATTAAAGCCAGGAACGTATGGCACGGTGGCCGAACAGTTAAGCCGTTGAACTCGCATGCGAAAGGTGACGGATTTGAATCTCATTGAAGACACTGTGCTTAACTTTTTGGCTAGGTTATTTACACGAATAGTCTACGTTTTGAGCACTGTATTTACGGCTGACGATCGGTGACGGTAAATACTTAAAGACAAATTTCCCTAATGAGTGCAATGTTATTGTTGGGTTTGTTTGTTTTGTGTTGTTGTTGTTTTTTTTTGGGTTTTTTTGTTTGTTTGTTGTTTTGTTTTTTTTTGGGGGGGGGGGGGGGGGGGGGGGGGGTTTTTTTTTGTTTTGTTTTTTTTCTTCTGTTTTTTGTTTTTAACTATGATTTGATGAATATACCCCACAAACGAATTGACAATCCACAATTTTTTAAAAAGAATCAGAGTATGGTTATATATTTATTTATTTATTTATCTATTCATTTATTTTACAGGAAGCTGGTTAGCTAAGTGAATAACACAACATTACACCGATCAGACAAATAATTCCAACGTTGATGCTAATAACATAGAGAGCTACTGAAATGTTTTACCAAAATACTAGTATAGTATGGAGATGTTTGTTGTCAGCTCGTCCATAACCCAAAGTAACCATATTAACCTTTGTTTCACCTTTACATCCCCAGACAACCTCCAAGAACTAACCCCTAGCCCGAACAACAACAACAACAACAACAACAACAGCAGCAGCCAAGCCCTGAACCCCCACAGCCCTCATAATCACGTCAATTCGTTCGTCATGTCTACATTGTCCAACCATCAACATCAACCCTTTAACCGCCACAGTATGCCTTACATTTCAGATTTCCATGAACAAAGGTAGGTGGTGGTGGTACACTTTAACAGCCATGACTGTAATTATGATTTAACATGTATGCAAGATGACATTCTATAAACGTATAAGTGAAAAATAAGATACGTTTTGTTTTCTATATAAATAGACTAGTCAAGTTAATCCCAACGTAAGCCAGCTTATACTGAAATAGTTTTCGACCGACTGAGAATAGGCCAAAGGTCAAAACGGACACTGGCTACCTAGAGAACACTACAAAAATTAAAGACAAAAAGGAAATGAAACTCGTGTATAGCATAGCAGTGAATGGCAGTCCCAAGTCCACGCACAAAACATAATGACTGGTGTAGTGTTTCCTTTCCATTGACGTGAATAATACCAGAAACACCATTAGCTTACTAAAATACATCTACACAGCCATGTTATATCATTATCCGTTATACTGAAATCCCGGTTATGCTGAAATCCTGGTTATGCTGAAATCCCGGTTATACTGAAATCCCGGTTATGCTGAAATCCTGGTTATGCTGAAATCCTGGTTATGTAGAAATCCTGGTTATACTGAAATCCAGGTTATGCTGAAATCCAGGTTATACTGAAATCCTGGTTATGCTCAAATCCTGGTTATACTGAAATCCTGGTTATGCTGAAATCCAGGTTATACTGAAATCCTGGTTATACTGAAATCCTGGTTATATTGAAATCCCGGTTATGTTGAAATGCAGGTTATGCTGAAATCCTGTTTATACTGAAATCCTGGTTATGCTGAAATCCCGGTTATGCTGAAATCCCGGTTATGTTGAAATGCAGGTTATACTGAAATCCTGGTTATGCTGAAATCCTGTTTATACTGAAATCCAGGTTATGCTGAAATCCTGTTTATGCTGAAATCCAGGTTATACTGAAATCCTGTTTATGCTGAAATCCAGGTTATGCTGAAATCCTGGTTATGCTGAAATCCTGTTTATACTGAAATCCTGGTTATGCTGAAATCCTGTTTATACTGAAATCCTGTTTATACTGAAATCCTGGTTATGCTGTAATCCTGGTTATACTGAAATCCTGTTTATACTGAAATCCTGTTTATACTGAAATCCTGGTTATGCTGAAATCCTGTTTATACTGAAATCCTGGTTATACTGAAATCCTGGTTATGCTGTAATCCTGTTTATACTGAAATCCTGGTTATGCTGAAATCCTGTTTATACTGAAATCCTGGTTATGCTGAAATCCAGGTTATACTGAAATCCTGGTTATGCTGAAATCCTGGTTATGCTGAAATCCTGGTTATACTGAAATCCTGGTTATGCTGAAATGCAGGTTATACTGAAATCCTGGTTATACTGAAATCCTGGTTATACTGAAATCCTGGTCATACTGAAATCCTGGTTATGCTGTAATTCAGGTTATACTGAAATCCTGGTTATACTGAAATCCTGGTTATGCTGAAATGCAGGTTATACTGAAATCCTGGTTATACTCAAATCCTGGTTATACTGAAATCCTAGTTTTGCTGAAATCCTGGTTATACTGAAATCCTAGTTTTGCTGAAATCCTGGTTATACTGAAATCCAGGTTATGCTGAAAATTGTTCCAACAAATTTGAGTTTCAGAATACGCGGGTTCGAGTTTATGAATCAATATCTTTAAAATCAGGATAGGGTGGGAGATGGGGTAGGGGTTGTACCTGATAGCAGAAATAAATTATGATTACCTTAATTGCAATACTAATCTGAGTTGGCCTCCATTACTTTGGTTACCATAGCAACCCTATACTATCACTAATTGTCACGCTGCACATTACCTATACACAATGTGGTTTTACCGTTGTTACTGCAATCGATGTGTTTGTGTGGTGTGTGAAACTAACAACCATGAAAAGTCTAATAACAACTTTATCTTGGTCGTCTACAACAACGTCGAGTTTTATGCTAAGGACAAGTTTAAACTATAGAAATCTTTCATTACCTACATTTCACACTTTTGATTTTTCACATTTCATTTCACACATTTTGTTTCACGCGTTTCATTTTACACTTTTGACGATTAGGGCCACCTACCTTACCTTCAATTTAATTTAACACAGTTTCTCCCACATACGTTAATACACGCTTTCATTTCACACACCCCATTTACTTCCAATGCCACTACGTATTATGACGTGTGTGTGTGTGTGTGTGTGTGTGTGTGTGTGTGTGTGTAACTTCACCATAATGCAACCTTGCACCCGTTGTACTCTCTGTCTTTTTTTTTTTTTGCACACGGCACTACAGTTCTTCTGAGGAAAGTGACAGTGATGACAATTTGGTAAATACCGTTGGTGATCGTACCGACAATGTCACCACCACTACCACTTCTAACCCCACCACGACTTCCACAACTCCTACCTCTACTACAACAAGTACCTTCAACATAACCGCCACCATCGTCAACGACGACGACGACGACAATGCCATCGTGAACAACACTGGCGTCATCAGAAACCCGATGACTTCCTACAACGCTTTCAGCAACATCACCAACGTGCAGCCTTTGACCAAAATTCCGTCCCACGCCGGAAACAATCCGACGATCACCGCCATCGCCGCCGCTAATTCCATCATCGTCAGCAGCACAGCCACCACCGTATTAGCGGCGAATACAACCGCGACAACGACTTCCCCTCCCACCACCGCCGGCCAATCCATCGGCTATCATTTCCCAGTTTCGGCAAGGAGAAACCCTTACCACTATCTGGACCCCTTAGAACAAAGATCTGCAACTTCTATGGCCACCTCGTCTCGCCATCATCCTCTCCACCACCACCACCACCACCACCATCACAAACAGCAACAACAACAACACCAACAACAGCAACAACTTCGTAAAAGCAAGAACCTCCACAATCAAATATTCCACGTCAAACATTTGCCATCTGCCGCCTATCTTCCTACCGCGACTTCGGGGCCATCTACGTCACCATCGACGATCGTCATCAATAACGGTGCTGTGACGTCATCGAATTCCGTCCAAAACTCTCACGTGACCCTGTCGTCATCGACCAACGGCCTGGTGACTCACCCGTCTAAAAAAGGGGTCAGCCACGACGCCAACAACAATCTAGGTCAAGTTACCATTAAGCGAAGTGTCTTAAAACGGGACAATAATACGAACGTTCGAAATTACCTCAACGATCTGAGAAACTTGAAGAGAGCCAACACGACCATGTCTGGAAAAACTTCCAATGGAGCGGGTACTCATGGCCTTCCCGGTGCTCATTTGCCTCCGACGCTCACCGCTCAGACCTCAAGCGTTGCGGGCAAATCGGACTTGTTTCAATATGACGGCGTTCCTGCTAAAGAGAATGCCAAAGGCGGACACACCAAACAACCCCAGAACGTAGGACAACTGGTGCAGCAATTGGAGGACAATTTATCTGGGGTTATCTCCCATTTGCCCACGTCCAAACGATTCGTGAACTACAAGTAGGATGAAAATATTGATGGATAGATAGTTAGATATTGATATATAGATAGATATATTGATAGATGGATGGATATATAGTTATTATTTATTTATTTATAGATAGATAAATAGATAGATAGATAGATAGATACAATATAGAAAGATACTTAGATCAATATATCAAGAATATATTTCTCTTCTATATTCGTATATTCTTATAAGAAATATATTCTTCTTGTCGACACCATAAGAAGCACCAATTGAAAAATACCACCACCTGAGGAGTGTCTATACACACGAAACTTTAAAGTTATGGTTCAAACTATATTGATCTAAGTATTTCTATATTATATATATTCGTCAATTGACGAATCTTACCTGAAGAGTGTGATTGTAACACGTAGCTTCGAAGTAGTAAACTCAACAATGTCAATCTAAGTATCTTTTTATATTTTATAATGCTTCACAAATATTTAATATTGTGTTAAGCACTCTGTGTATTTTATGTTATAATTTCTATTAAATATATATGTCTGTTTAGTCTGTCTGTAGTGTAGCGCATCTCGCCTCTCTACTTGTCCCACACTAAAGTGCTCTGTCCGCCAGTGTCCACTACTATAGGTGTGCAACAACACTGATCGCCCCTTTCCCCATGGTTTAAATTAGTTAAAATCGCATTATAGTACATTGTATTGTCTCAATTCCTCTCACCGCACAAAAACGTAAAGCAAGGGAGGGCGCAATAGCAAACGCAGAGATGCATTCTTTCAATTAGAGTGCTAGAAACCACCTCAGAATTACATGCGTACCATACAATGATGTCTATTCTGAGGATATCACCACCACTAACCAAACCAATCCCATTTCAACTCTATCACGGCAAGGCGATTCCCGTTACTAATGTACCAATAACGTATGATGAGGCTCATTAAGGGAAATATGGAATAAGATTTGTTGTTTTTATTTCACTCATCTCTTGCTTTGACTTTTGAGAGAGATAAAAGTGCATAATTTTGACATATTTATTTGTTTGTTTTCTTTACAGAAATCTCGTGAAAGTACACAAAGTACAAACAAACTTTTTGTCTTAAAATGTTCACAACATAATATTAACAATCTACTTAGAGTATCTTTGTTAATACCCCTGTCTCGTGTCACCACGACGTTTCTTCTCTCGAGGGGCGGAATGTCATTGATCGTGTGGGTTTCTGTAATCTTCATATTTATTCATTAACCTGCTACTCGTATGCCGGTTATGTATTCTTAATTTAATTATCATAATTACTCACCACCACCACCACCTCTCTCTCTCTCTCTCTCTCTCACTCTCTCTCTCTCTCTCTCTCTCTCTCTCTAACATCAACTCTTGATATGCACATCTCACAAATAACAGTACGCCACTTAAAGAAAGCGAGGTATTGCACAACAATATATTTTTTGGCCACGCGCCGCCACTGCCAGACACACAATGTGACGTCCTTATTATCCACTTTGTACTTCCGCCCTAGTCATCTCCCAATCGATGATCGGATCAGGCACTTACCCCTAATTCAACACTCTCCGCCCTACTATTTTATGACTCCAATCTTGTTCCCACAATTAAAAATTCACCCCCAATGTTTACAATCCTTTCCATCAAAGGTACATTTTCACTGTCAAAATAAAGGAAATTAAGCACCTTACAGTGTAAACTTTCTGAGTTCAACCATCTACCTGTCCTGAGCGAACATCATATTTCATAATTTAAGTTTAAGTAAGTAAACAACCCACTATAGCCTAGTTCATTGTGTTACATCGCTGCCTTGGATCAAAACTCCTGTATCTTCTTATTTGGCTTTGGGCGCTTACAGGAGGTTTGGTCTAATGTTTAGACTATTTCGAGACTTATTTTTGGCATCACTGAGACAGTTATGATTTTGAAGGTTTCCTGTATAAAATTGAATATTGTCGTAAGAATGATTTAGATCTAGATTAGGTTATTATTCCGATCTCGTTGCTTTTTCTCTCATCGTTTGAAAGATAAACTTAAGCTTTATATTTGTGTAAATATTATGTAATTATTGGAAGGTTGGTTTATATATAAAATTCGTATTTTCTTTTTGATCTTTCGGTGTTCTTAATTATTATGTATAAAATGTTTCGACTTTTAGCCTGGATCCAAGAGTTGGAACCTAAAATAAATCAATAATTGAACCACATAATATGTGTAAATCTCTTTGATTAATAAAAACCTTGCACCTTGCCTTTTGCCTCCATTGCTCGAGTAAATTTGTGGTGAAGTTCTGTCTGTCAGCTGTACATGTAATTTGACCCCTCGTTTCTTACACATGAATGTGGTGATGAAAATATACATACTCTTCAATAGACACAAGTGCAAGTTGCCAGCGGTAATCGAACTCACACTCAGACACTTCGATTTCAGGTAGACCATGCATATCACTTGTTTACCAGACGGATTGAGAATTAAAAAGAGATATAATATTATATATACCATTTGGCGAAATGTCGTTAAAATAAAACCCAGCCCAAGCTAGTCAGTATGGGCGTCTAAATCGCTGAACGCCTTTAAGTTGAAATTTTCCATGATCATTCGTGTACATAGATCTACATATTTTTGTTTTTCCCAAGTTACATGCATCTATCTTTTAAGAAAAAAATATCTTTTTAACCTCTCCCAAGAGTTAAACACTGTGTCTCCACAGAGAATCGAATCCGCGACCTTTCGCATGCGAGTCCAACGGCTTAACCGTTCTGCCACCGTGCCACCCGGTTCCTCGGGGTCCATACAGATCGGATTTATTTTTTCCCATAAAAGGAAATACAGGAAGAAGGAAATCAGATAGAGCGGTAGCAAATAATAAACTTCCAAACGTTGCGGTCTGTTATTTTTAGCTACCGATTTGTGTAAGGGAGGCAACTCTCACGACTGTAGACATGCAGCGACAAGCCGCATGTAAATTTTACAGTTTCAGGAAGTAGTACTATTTCTCTCTAACCAACCGAAACGCATGTTCTTTGTAAGAAGAGCTCCAATTCTTTTACGACAATCGTTTGCGCATTTGCGGTAATTTCGTAAGCATTTTGGATACGAAAAATAACGTAAATGCTTTATAACGGAAATGCGTTAAGTTAACGCCTGTCAACAACGTAAATGTTTTGGATATGGCCCCTGCACACTTGACGACTGAGTTGATCTATCGCCTTCGTGTGCTGGGGATAGGGACAGGCCTGCCGCGAAAGAGAACAAGGAGAGGTGGAGTGCGTAAACAAACACACCAGAATATATTATGAAGATTGTACTTTTCATTACTAAGATAGGGCGAGTTATAATGGAGTTTAAAGAAAATTGCAATATCAAAGTTAGAAAATTGCTTTCACTCTTTCAGTGGTTTTGAAGATGGATGAGTTAAACTAATTGAGGCAGTGATTGAGTGGATAAAAGCACCAGGCTGCAAGCGGTTGAGTGGCTCGATTCAAATCATGCTTTTAAATTACCAATGTGTTTTTTCCTTGAGCAAGAAAATTTACTCTGATTGCTCCGCTCGACTTAGGTACTGTATAGATGATAATCAATTTTATAATCAGGGGGAACAGAGCGCTGTACTAAAGTGACCAACTATGACTTGTTGTAGTGGAATTTATTGTTATTTTTATCTATTACTATTACTATTGTATCGTTTAATATTTTGTATTTGTAATTGATTTCATAACGTGTGTATGCCATTGTAACATGAATTTCCACTTGTGGATTAAAATAAAAGGATTTTTAAAAAATTATTTATTTTTATTTAAAAAGAAACACACACAAAATTCTTCTTTTTCAGCCTCTCTAAGGTTCCATGATTGAGTTTGTTTAATTTTAAATGCTTGGACAGGATCAGGAGATCTGTCAGGATTTGTGTATTCTTGCCTCAATATGCTGGTGTTTTGTCCTGTATGTGCTAACATGTTGATTGTTGAAGAAGGACCAAAATGTATGAGATTTGCTTGCAATACTTGCCCTTATGTCCAGAATATTACAAGGAAGGTAAAATCAGAAAATAAAATCTTTATTTTGAAAAAGATTACGGTACAAAATAGATTTAGTGTCTTGATGGGATATAGAGTTAATCATTGTTATTAATATTTTTTACTTCTCATGTATTACTGTTGCCCTATTTAGGAGTCTCATTATTTAGAAATGGTAATTTCAATCAATTTTATTATATTTGAATTATAATCAAAACCCAGATAGCTTTAAGTCTTTCAATCATGTTAGAAAAGTCAAAAATATATTGTTGGTTTTATTGCTTAAGTCGCCAGGGATTAGGTCCACTAAATGTTATTTCTATTCATTTAGTTTTAGGATGATATATAGGGAAATTGTACTAAGGCCCAATTTTGTTTCTTTAACTTTCTTATGTTCTGTTGAAGCGCTGTATCCTTGAAATTATACATATATACCTTAACATAATGGATTTCAGATTTCTCATCGAGTCTACCCCAAATTAAAAGAAGTGGATGATGTCCTTGGGGGAGCTGCAGCCTGGGAGAATGTTGACAGCACAGATGGTTTGTTTTATTCATAAAATCAGTGTAATATAAAGTTGATGTCATCATCTTTTTCTTTAATCTTTTGTGCCTTTTGGTTAGTGAGCCCACTGAGATTGAGTGAGCCTGATTTTCATGTTGTTTAATAGATTAGCATCCTAGATGATTCCATGTTTCTTCAAAGTGCTTTGGCAAATTATTATCTTTTTCATGAGATGTTTGAGCTTATTGTTCATGAATTATGATTATTATCATCTTATTCTTGTTCATTTAATTATATATTTGTTTTTATTTATTAAAAAAAAAAAAATTACTCACTTCTATGCCAAAATCAAATGAAGTACAAAGTATTTGTCAGTGGTTACAGTTACAGGCAAATACAGTTGACTCCGGCTATTCGCAACACCTCGGAAGCGGCAAAATTGTTGCGATTAACTGGATTTGCCATTGGCAGGGCATATTAGGGTAATTTGCCGACTGGGTATGCTTGTTGCAATATTACTTCATACATGAAAAACTTTTTATGTATGCTCTGCATTTGTAGAAAGCAATGCATAGCAAGAGAGAGAGGGAAAGAGGAAGGGAAGAGAAAGGGAGAGAGAGAGAAGGGGGAAAGAGGAAAAGTTGGCATACATACCAGACAGCAGACTTTACCAACTCAATCTTATAACCTTCCTTGATCTGTGACTGTCAGAATTAGTCCTCACTTACACTGGAAAGAAAATATGATCTTTTGATAGTGAAATCAATGACGGTTGGCGTCATGCTGTCTAGATGACAACACATCATGTGGTCGTGGGAGCTAGGGGGCGGGACTAAAAATTAAAGATGGTCATTGAGCAGGTGAGGCGCACGTAATTGCATTGGTCCTTTGCTTTAACACTGGACAGCCTAGATGGGAACTTGGTTGTGGCTAGGGGGCGGGACTTATAGATGGTCATTATGCAGGTGAGGCACATGCAAATATATTGGTCCTTTTAGTCTGTCCACTGGCCATAACACAAGATAGCCTGAGAGGTGCAATATGTGGAGCTCAAAGCATCCTATCCATAGAGAGTTTCAGGGTGGGTTTTAAATGTTGGAAAGGTAAGACAATGGTTAAGTAAACAATAGAAATCTCTTCTCAGAAAAGTTGATGATTGCCAGACATTCGAGGGACTCGTGACTCACAGACCCTCATTAACATTCATCAATTTGGCAGGCTTTATTCATCCGCTAGCCTGGCTGGCTGCATCGCCATGCAAAGAGCCAATGGCATATTTTACTGCACGCTGGCCCACATTCAGTGTGTAAACCTATTGTATCATTATGATTGTTAGGCAATGATAGTGATAGCGGAGAGAGACGAACATTAGCTGGAAAAGTGTGAAATCAGAAAAATGTTGACCAATAATTGGAGGCAAAGTGTTGCGATTAACCAGTGAGTTTTATATAGAATTAATTCTGTTTCTTGAGATAAGTTGTGATTAAACGGAAATTGCGATTAACCAAAGTCAACTGTACTGCGTTTCATATTTGATGGCAGATTAATACTTCACATTGTATTTCCTATAATATTTGTTTACAATATGTGCTCTGTTAAAAGCATTTAACAATTCCTCTAATATGATTTCGAAAAAGGAAACTATATTCTCTTTTCTTTATTTTATTCATCAGTCACATGCCCAAAGTGTGAGCACAAAAGAGCATTCTTTATGCAAATTCAGACAAGATCAGCAGATGAACCTATGACCACATTTTACAAATGTTGCAACATGTTATGTTCACATCGATGGAGAGATCAAGGCTAGCTGGGTGACCCCATGTTGTGTTTGTCCTTGCACTGTCCTACATGTCATTTTAATATAAATAATGAACTCATATTTGATTTCTACATTGTTGCACATTGTCAAATAAATTCTGAATGAAATTTTCAAAATATACTCAGCTGCCTTCATCTCATTCAATGACAAGTGGTTAGAAATTAGTAAAGAATTCCCAGTCTGTGGCCTTTATACTGTCATGGATAAAATGTGATGCAGATGATTACAATGATGGTGATAATGAAGCTACCCAGGTAATAGTAATATATTGCAGTTATTGTTATTCTTGTTGATTAATCTTTTTATTTTTTGTTATTTAAAAAAATAAAATAATAATTGTCAAATGGGCACAGAATATCTGTATTTTCACATCAGTCCATACAATACATAATTAACAGGCTCAATATAATTAAATTAGGATGCAGTTTCTGTTTTACAAATGCTTGCTGCATGGACATTGACAAACCTGATGACTACCTTTACTTGATAGTTATTTTACCACTGAATGGGAATGGGAGGGTGTATGAAGTTAAATGAGTGCTTCCATGGCACTAACTAAAATATAGACCATTTGGGAAACGGAATTAATGGTCACATGGAGAATCATTGTAAACAGGTAAACAAATATTGAAACCATGCCAAATACCTGGTTTGATGTCTTTCAATTTTAAATCATTATGTTATCAAGGTGTCCCAAAATAAAAACAATGTTTACAAACGTGAACAACTTTTTAACCATGGACCCTATGCAATGTAACTTTGAACACTCATGCAGTGGATCCGGATTAATTCAAATTCCTAGGGATATGGAGATAACTTTGAATTATCAAAGTTCAAATTACAATTTCCTTCCAAGTCGCTAGTCTTTGTTAGATGTTATTAGGCCTATAGCACCAGCTATTGGAATTTTGAACGCTTAGTTGCAAGGCTTTGACATTTTACTGATTTATTGTACTATTACTATACGTTTAAAATAAACGAGTCAGCCTTCTATGTGTAGGGCTCCAATTTTGGATGGTTGAGACACTCTTTAACAGTCATGAATACAGTGAAAATTGAAATTATGGCTTAGAATTGTCCAAATTTGGCCAGAAAGTTAGAATTAGATCTAACTGAGATTGTTTAATAAAGCCAAAGAAGAAATAAACATAGTCTTTGAGATAGCTTCGAATTATTCAAGTTTGAATTATGTGGACTCCACTGTAAAACATTCAAATATTGCTGGAATAACTAACCTTAAAAATGTAAGATTTATTGAAAATGGAAATAAAACATTGATTGTGAAATAACTTTCTGATTTGATTTTGAAAATCAAAGAATACTAAAAATGACTGATGTCCCTAACATTAAAGAAAATAAATCACTGAATTCACTGAAGTGTTTGGCATGAGGAGGCAGACTGCTGAAAAAAATTGCATATTAAAAAAAAAGTGGGATTGACAAAATCCATGTAATGTAATGAAGGCATGTGCATATATATACTGTTAAATGAACCCGCTTATTCTAAAACTCAAAAATATTTCTAAAAATATCAGTTTAACCGGGATTTCAGTATTACCAATAATGATGCAACATCGCTGTCTAGGGGTGTTTTAAGTTTTAATATGCTTTAAGGGTTGTTTCAGGTGATATTAACGTCAAAGGAAAGGAAACACTGCATCAGCCATTTTGTAAGTGGACTTGGGACTGCCATTCACTGCATTACAGTGTTTTTTGCTGTTCTTTTTTTTTCTTGCTGTCTTTTTTTTTGGTATTGTTTCCTTTGTGGCTGGTGTCCGTTTTGACCTTTGACTGAGGATTTCTGCAATTTTTGTTCTCAACCAGCAAAAAATCTTTCAGTATAAGCGGGCTTAGTTCACATTAACCAGTCTATTTATATAGAAAAAATTATGTTTTTTAAAAAAGTTTCAGTATAACCGGGTTCAACTGTACCGGTATTTATTTTCTTTTGTTCAAGAGAAATGTGCAAATATTTTCAATTAGCTTCAATACCATTTATAACAATGTTGAGCAGACTTTCTTAAAGCCATCACAATCCTATCAAATCCTGTCCCCCCCCCCTCAAATTATATTATTTGATGTCAACTAATTTATTTAGGAGGAAAAGAACTGCAAAAGACTCGATTCTTCTGATGTAGAAATATAAAATGTTTTCACATCAGGACTTTTGATACCCTTCGAGAAATAAAATAGTGATCTGGAAATGTTTATTAGGGCATAGATTATTTGACAAATTCAAAGCATGAATGATAAACCTCTAATTTTAGGTTTATTTAAATGAGCTTGTAATTGTAATGGTTGATGCATGTAAAATCCCTTTTTTAAATTGGACGTTTCAGTGACCTCTCTTAGCATGAAAATGCATCTGGATGAAAGATACCAATTATATTAAAACTGATAGTTTAGTGTGAGCTTGATATTTGATTCCAGTTCCATGGAATTTTTGCTATATGAAATGTATTTGAATGCTCTCTTATCAATAAAAATTTCATGTCAGTTTGATGAGTGAGTTAACTAACGTATTTTGAAACAGTTACCTTTTTTTTTTAGAGGCACCCAAATTATTTAAGTATATTATAAAAGAGAGTGTGAATCTCTTTGTATGTCTATGTCACACCTATGGGCTAGGCCAGAGAAGTCTCGGTCATGAAATTTTCTCTCAAGATGCATATCATCCTGATTGTTTGCAAGACAGAGCATTTTTTTTCAATAAAGTAATTTATTGATGAATTAAGAATGATTATATTTCCATAATTCCACCAAAGGAACAGCCATTTTTATGTTTATACCTATGCTATTCCTTATATAACACCATCCACTTTACGTGTTCATTGGTGACTTTTTACTTTTGCACAATTTTCGAGAATGCACATCGCATAAATACGGTATTTTAATATTATTAAGCCTTCTTCTCACTAATTTTACAAATATATTATTAGAAGCTAGATCTAGATCAAGATCATTCTATTATTTAATTATTATTATCAAGTAAAAGTACGGCCAGAGACATTTTTTGGTTGAAAATGCTTCAATATTCTTAATTTAGAAAGAAAATTATTTATATTAGTTCTAGGCCTACTTTGTTGAGTATCAGCCAATTGCTGAACGTGGAGCCCAAAATATGGAGGGAGGGGGGGAGAGAGAGAGAGATTATGATCTGCACCTAATTTTACAAGCGAAGCTGTAACAGGCTAGCTAGTAAGTGTATAAAGTAAAGGTATAAGTATAAGTGTAAAAAGGTACATGTAATAGTAATAATATGATTATTAATTTTGCTTCCTGTTTTCTTTTATCTTCCTATATTGCATTAAAAGGAAATATAAAGTGCATTCTCACAATACAACAAGCTAATTAGTGGTGCACATTCCTGGGCTTTGAAAATAAACCACACTACAAGATGTAAAAGTAAAATATTTCATCTTGAAGATGGAAAGCTTTATTAAACTCTATAAGAAAGTATAGTTTGCATTCTATGATGAACAATTTGATGAATTTGTAAAGCTTATATTATTCAAATGTAAAGTCATGTCATCTGTTTGAATTTCTTTATATTGCACTTAACAAATTCCAAATGTTGATTATGAAAATAGTCTAAATCTAAAATTCATTTCCAAATTAATGTTTTAGCAAATCAATATCAAAACATTTTGCAAAATATATCCATGATGTCATCATGAATCCATTTTTTAAATAAAGTTTTGTTTTGAACAAGGAGTTTTAAATGATGTATAAAATTTATAATAAAGGGTAGAAATTTTCTGTACAGAAGAGAGATTTTGCATACAATAATACAATTTTATAATATTATAAATAAAATGTTCAGTAAAAAAAACAAACAAAACAAAAAAACAAATATTTATATATAGATCTACTTATTCTAAAAGAAAATGATGGGAATGAGATAATTGGAAAATCAAATTTAAGTAGATATACAGTGCTCTCCACCAAATAACTTGGTCATTATAAATAGGTAATGCTACTAATATGGGCTCTTGATTCTTTGGTGGACTGGGTTATTAGCTGGATTTCAAGGGAGATTGTTATTAAAATGCTTTTCTATTGCTGTAAAATTTTCCTGACTTTTCTTGTGGTAAGATTTATTCTAAGTCTAAGAAAAGCAATTTTGCTTTGTTATGAATGGCATTCTAAGTAGGCATTTTGAAAACATCTTGTTAATAAGAATTCCTCAAAGAAAAGCTTTTTGGCAATGATCTAAGCAGATAGCTTTTGGCAAACAAATGAATTAATTCCAATTCATGAAATGTAGGAACTTTCATAGATATTCCATTTTCTTGATTAGTTGCTCATTTTATCCACTGAGAGAGGATATTGGATTGTGCAAGCAAGGCAGATTTATGACCAGTTGGGCAATGAGCTAGCCTTTGGTGTGATATAACCATTGAATAGTGGAGATGTATCAGATTTAAATTTCTCACTTATCAGTGAAAGAAGATAATCAATCCTATAGATAATGTAGACAACCAATCAGGTGGGCATTGAATGGGAATGGCTTTGCTGTTGTCAACCCAAAGTTGAGAACAGTGGATCAGATTTTTTTCAAAGGAAGTTCTCATTGCTATCAGTTCTTTCTAATGACTGTAATACATGTAGTATGCTATTCTATGGTGCATAGTGTGGTAGCGGTAGGCATACATGGATACTTTGATGTCATTGGTGCTGATTGCATTTTCATCAGAATACAAATCATCATTATTTATCACCAAGAACATGTTTTTAGATGGATTATTTGTTTTGAGCAAGATCTTAACATTAAAAGGGTAAATTAAAAGGTAAAAATTCTGTTGCACTGAAGTGACAGAAAGTTGTTAGCCAGCATGTTGTAGCCTATGTTGACGTTGAAGAGCACTGTACATGTACAGAGAGTTTTGGGACTTGACCATCTTAGAAGATTTAATTTTTAACTCGTTATAATACATGCTTAAATTCAAAGGCATCTTTCGGTCAACAAAAAGTAAATTTCATCACCATTGTTTTCAGAAGACAACTGAATTATTGAGCAAAGCATGTTTATTATAAATGTTCTTGGAGAATGTATTGCATAAGTTATTCTCATTGTTTGTTGAAATCAATTCATTTGATGTAATTTGCTAAATAATAAAATTGAAAAACATGATTTATTAAGTGGAAGATCAACAAAGTTGGACTGGAATCATTGAATGAAAAAAATAATTTTCAAGCTAATGAAATTGAAACTATTCCGGGGATCAATTCAAGGTACCGTATGCCAGACGCATAAACATTTTGAAAGTAAGTAGAAATATGTACTGTAGGTCTATATATATATATATATATATATATAATGTAGGTATGGCATAAATGAGCAATAGGCACAATGTAAGAAGTATTCAGACTATACAAAACAAGGGGGATAATAATTTAGTTCAATGGAAGATCTATATAATCCAGTAACAACGGGAAGCATTTTATTATAGGGGTGTCAGTGGTCCAGTGGTCAATACAGTTCGAACATGAAGTAACTCAAGCAGCTCCACTCACCTACATCAGTCGGCTGAGTGACTTGGTGTATTATTTTATGCATTGTACTTGTTATTTGAAGTGCTTCTTTTTCTCCTAGGCGGTTATGTCCTTAAGTAGGACACATTGATGAAACTCACTCAACTCAGAAGTGAATGAGTACCTGGATGTTAATATAGTGTTGTCCATTTCCAAAAGTTGTAATTGCGGTTAACAGGCTGCCAGTCTTGTCCAATGTGTTCTGTGTTGCTTTCAGCCAGGGGAAATTAAAGGTCATTATTGTATAGCACTTAGAGCTGAGTTTCCTTGGGATTTGATTTAGCACTATACAGTCTGGTCTCTGTAATCCGAATCCCTTTAATCCAAACGATATTCTGGGAACAGATTTTGTCATCATTTTTATTTCTTAGTACATTTGTGTTCCCTTATCCGGAAAATTCTGTAATCCGAACAAATTGCCGAGACCCGAGGTGTTCGGATTAGAGAGATCAGACAATAAATGAGCTCTTTTTAAAATATTATTTATTGTTACATACTTGTTCATTGGATTATCCAAATAAATTTCATTTTTCATGCAATGTATTTAATGAGATAAAGATATAATAATATCAAATCGGAGAAAAAATTCACGAATATAAAATATTCCAAATATTCCTTACACTTTACAGTCTTATTTCTTCAACTTCTGAAAAATCTTCCTGCATTCTCCAAACCAACATAAAATAATATAATATAAAAAACAACATACAAAACTTAAATACATGTTTAAATAATAAGATTGGAAATACAAATTCATAACTTGAAGAAAACATAATGATATAAAAAACATAAACGAAATGTACAAACTTATTTTAATTCTAATGGTACAAAAATAAAACAACAAACATTTCTGTCATTGCCCTGGTATATATGGTAATTAGTCAATAGCGCAACACATACATTTTTGATGCACAAAGTTTTTACTATACTATACTAGTGATGTACCCATATCACAGTGCAGATAATGTTTATTAAAATTTTACCGTAAGTTAAAGTTTAAAGTTTCCCATACTCATTACTGAGTGTCGATGAAATCGGGAGTAGAGTCCCAATTTTTATAATCATATTATGGCTTTGTGTGGTAGTTTATTATTATTTTCCACGCGGCTTTATTTTTGCTAGATGATTTAAAGAGATCTTCCCATTCACTGCTGGGTCCACGGGGAAGACACGAGAAAAATCTGCCAGGTCTGTGGGTTTAAACCTAGGGCTCACAGTTTGAGTTTGACAGCCCAACACTCTACCGACTGAGCTACCTGCCTCCACAATTTGACCTATATCTAGAAATAACCATTCTAATATAAGGGGTATACATGTACCAACTTAATTGTTTTTTGTGTTTTATTTGTGAATATTTATGGTGAACTCATTCTAAAAAAAAAAAAAATAGTTAAAAGAAATATCTTGGTCTTGATCCCCCTTCTCCTGCATTGCAAGGCTGCACTCCGTATTGCAGTTAATATTGTGACTAACAGAGATCAAGAAACATTCCCTGACAAATAAGGCTATGCTTTCATGATCTTACCTAGATTTTCATATAAATCAAATAATGAATTCCTGAAATTTACATTAACAAACAGTATAATAATATATATATATATATATATATTGACTTTCTTTTATTAGATGAAAAAAATTATCAATTGGACTATTGATGTGGTTTGGAATTTAAGGAGTGGATGTTCAGGTAATTACTAACCAGTGTCATTCAACCCGATTCTAATTCTACACCCCTTAAATAAGATCAACCAGGAATTACCTTCTAACCTTTTCAGTAGGATGGTATTACCAAACATAAAGTACATGTAATGCAATTAGACTCATTAACTTTGTAAAAAGAAAATATATGAATGAATAGAAAAAAACCCCACAACACACAGACCATAACTCACTCAGTATGTAGTATGTTTTTTTATTATTTTGAGACCCTAAATAATCTTCACCCTCTCTATATAACCACCAATACTGCCAAACCACCATTATTCTTGTTTTTCTATTGAACTAAAGGATGGTTAAAAAAAAAAAATACTAGTCGAATACCCGCGACATCGTGGGAGAGAATGTTGCTACATTAGTTGTATTTGTATTACTATTGTTGATTTATTGCACCCGGCAAGCCAGATCTATATTTTTCCTGAACAAAAACGATTTTAATTTTGTTTATGATTATGCCTCCTGCATTGTGTAAATTTAGATTCTACATACTATGCTTCAATGTGGTCTGATACATATTATGGCCAACACACACTACACAGAGACTGTCAAGTCATAAGGCCTAGATCAAAGTGGCAAAATAAAGGCCAATTTTTCTGGAAAATAAAAATAGCTGTAATTTGCCATGGTATGCATGCATTCCACTCACAACAACTCGTGTTGCTGTTACTGAATGTATTATAGTTCGTTTCATAATTGTCTGTCACAGAAAAAGCGCTGTATCTCTGAATCTGTCTTTTGTATTTCGGTGAAATTTTGGAAGTGGGCTGTGATTGTTTATGACGTTAAGGCATATAATTCTGACATGTAACCGCGACCTTACTGAGAGATCGCATTTGAATATTTTTATTTACGATTGCTGAAGGCTATTCACGTTGAGAGCAGGTATAAATCAAAACAAAACCTCTGGTTTGTTGACGACCTCCTGAAATCAAGCCATGCCAATGGTTTGTTTTGATTTTAGGGAGCGGCCATTTTTTAATCAAAATTTTTAAAAATGCTTATTTTGCCTAATTAAGTAAAAAAACACATTAATTTTGTCCAAAACACTAATCTACCTATCAATCCACCAAATGCAATTGCATAATTTTAGATCTCTGCGCTTTGGTAAAAGTTTAATTGAGCCAAAGAAGCACAATAATCTCCCTTTCGCTATATTTTTAAAGAGAGATTTTAAATCCCACCAAATGAAATGTAATACAAATTGATCATGACAATTTTATAGCCCTAATTATCACAAAAATATTATCCGTAACACATAAAATCTAGGTGGTGTGCCAAGCGACCTCTTAAAATCACAGATATTCTAAGAGATCGGAGTTTGTTTTTTTCAATTACAAAAATCTGACAGCAATGTTAATTAAATTGATTCATCCTTCAAGAAGGTCAGAGTGACCTTGAGAAATTTTAGGAATAAGCTGATCTCTAGAGAATTGATTGTGACTAACAGGACATGATATTTGCATAGTGGTTAGCTGAACTTCTGTTACATTAATAAATCGGTGTAAATAGTAATACAATTTGTAATTAAGTTTCGCGATGAAAGTTGCCGATAGCTTGTGCATACAAATCAAAATTTGATAAAAAACTAAACAAAGAAATGATACAACTATAGATCTAAAATCAGTGTATTAAAGTAATGGTGTCATCATCATCTGTGAACACAGTCTACCTCCAGGGAAGAAAATGAGTCCCATAACCACCTACTGACGGAGACAGTCGTTATTAGCACGATCATTGATGTGCCGAAGTGAATATGATGACTTCCGGTGTTTCCTGGACTGTCCACGCTATAATTATCTGCCCGTGTGGAATTTTCAACAAAGATATTATTGAGATCTACAGTTCTAGTTTCCAAAATGGTGCTGTCTGTACTTCCCGTGCCACTCACCCAAGTCTCCTCTGGATAATTTCCTTTTGTTTTTGAGCGTAGAGTAAGACGGATTCGAATTGTGGCTGACTTGGTGTCATTCTTATCGTCAGACGTTATCTCCACTTCTCTTGGATCCCATTCATGGTTCCCAAAGTGATCTGGAGAGGGGAGGAATGGGGAAGAGGAATACACGTAAATCAATTTACAACAAAGTCATCCAACACTTTTATTTGAACCAACGGTTACGGCAAGATCCATTAAATTTCAACATAAACCTCTCTAGACTCTTCTAACTTTTAATACCTGTACATTACAAGATGACTTTGAATAGACGAATGTTTGATTCATTTTCAAAAAGAAACAAAAATTAAAGAGAAAAAGAAAAACTAAACGAAACACAGACATACAAAAACTTTATATAGATCTAACTCCTCCCCCTAGAAAAAAATAAATAAATACAAAGAGAAAGAAAGAAAACAGCCAATACCCCACCCCCAACTCTTTCCTAAAAAAATCAAAGTAGACCTAATACGAAAAAGTGAAACAACACACAGAAAACAACAACTGACAAAAAAGCAAAAACAAACAATAAAATACACGTAAAAACAATCAAAACAAGACAACAAATAAAACAAGACAAAACTGAACAACCAATCTCACTCCCCCCC
>JASKDV010120855.1:0-14313 GCA_032466395.1 Aegires albopunctatus | reverse complement strand
ATTATTATTATTATTCCATTGTTGTTTTGAGTGTTACTATTTTGTTTTATTATTGTTATTGCTGATATCATAAAAATCCTTAGTCTTTATCACCATTCCTCTTTATCCCATAGTTGAAAAAAGGCAAAAGGGGGTGGGGGTGGGGGGAAAGGGAAGGGATAGTGGGTTGTTTTGTTTAATGTCTGATTTAAAAAAAAATTGTTGGGTTTTGTTTGTATGTATGTGATTGTGCATACATGTATATATTGGGGATTATAGCTCTTCATTTGGTTGAAATTATTTGAGATTATTATTATAGCCATTTTGGTTCACCATTCCAAAGAAAATTCTTTTGGTTCTAATTTGTATAAAACTGGCAAGAGCAGCAGTGAAGCACTGCAGAGATGATCTTTCCCTGGGGGGGGGGGGAAGGGGAAAGACCAATGCTGGAGCAGAAATTGAACCCTAGAAGCATGCAATGCCTACTTTAACTACATTGTCGTGTACTTGGCTATCTGGCTCAATTGAAATGTATTTCATACAACTGTGTATCTATTATCTATGACTGCTATTATTATGTGAGATAGAAAATATTGAAGTTCATTTCAACAAGGATACTAATAGGATAATAACAATAACACATAAAAGAAGTAAATAAATAAATAAAAATCAAACAGTGCTTTTTTGTTGTATTTATTGAGTTCATCATCATATATCAAAATAAAATATATACATCATACATATATAAAAAATAATATTTTCATGTATAGATAATAGATATTAAGATATTATTCATCTTTAAAATCCTAATTTTTCATATACAACTTATATTCCAGCAGTAACAATTATCTTACTCTACTATTATACTACATAACAAAATGTAAAAGTAAAACTAACAATAACAATTTATTATCATTTTGAACAATTAAACCACTAGATAATGTTACCTACTAGCTTATCATTGCATCTTACATTTATTCCTGATTTTGCCATTGCCCTAGGCAAAGCTAACTCACTGTCCTCACTGACTAGACTTTTTTTCGTCACATGGTGTTCCTTGTGAAGTACGAAAAGCCTCCTTTTGGTCATTGTCGTCCACATCACAATAAACTGTCCTATTTTGGTTTTTGTTGTACCCTTATTGCATTGGTACGCATGACACGCACTCGATCCAACTCACAAGTTTAACAGCCTATTTTTATAAAACTGAGCCATGACAGGCATTTATATTGCTATGATGATAACCATCTAGTTGGTTAATATCTAATTTGAGTCTTTATGGTCTTCATCATTGATCAAAATACATATAATTTGCTTTGAAAATTTAAGTCTCTGACTTGACCTAGAATCTAGCTTGATGAGAGGCCAGTGAGCAGGCCATTGCTACACTCTGTCAGTGAATAATATTATGCAAACTTTTGTTGCTGTCTCACATAGGCAGTGGGCAAGGTTACAAATTCTTGTATGGATATAACGTAGAGTGGTGTGTGGGATGTCAGCGAGGAGGGTTGTTAGTCTGCAAAAGCCTACTGGGTATTTCACGTTTTACAACACAGCTGCCATATTTGGCTAGAGATTCTACAACACTCTGAGAAGATTTTTGATGGCTTCATTTTGTGGTTGAATTGTTGGATATTGTATCATCTCATCGTGACTGGTTGAATAGTTAGATATTGTATTGTCTCATCTTGACTGGTTGAACAGTTGGATTGTATCGTCTCATCTTGACTGTATTTGTATCTTTTCTTCCAATTTTGATGAACTTTAGACATTATTCTGAATTTTTGTTTATTTTGGTCTGTCACAAAGAATCTTAATGGTCTGCACCATACTGTAACGGGCTTTCCCGCATATAAACTTGTCATAGAAAGAGAACAGCCGTGGAAATTATATGCCTGAGAAATTTTAGGTGCAAAGGAACGTGGAAAAGTGTTTGATAAATTGAACTACAGAAAGGTACTGAGTTAAGATTTCGTCCAGACCATGAATTTTTTCCTTGAGCTGGAAAATTTATTCAAATTCAACTCAGGAGTGTAAATAAGAAGGCTACCAGGCCATTAGAAAAGTCCAAATCTTGACAAAATATTTCATGCTTTGCAGTCTGTCCTACGGTATCCTGATGACTATTAGCTAGAAGAGTAAATGTGTTGAGAGAATGGATTGGGGGAAAAGTAACAACCGTCTCTGGCTGTACATTGTTTCTCTTCTTTCTATCTCTACCCTATAACTTCACATCACGTACAGTATTTTAGGTTTGGGATTTTGGTTCAACCGTGTTGCGGGTGAAATTTGTTTTGGTTTACTGTTAGCAGCATAACAAAGACATAGAGACAAAAAAACAAAAACAAAACGCGACTTTTGTCTTATTTCTGTTTAGAGCTATCTTTGGTTTAAGCTTGTTTGGTTTAAGTATCAAAAACAAATATCATTGTCAGGAGTTTGTTGTGGCTAAATTTTGCAATGCTTCTGTATCTTGCGAATGAGATATAATATCTTCCGGAGAATCATCAGAGATATGATAATGACCTATTGTTTCTTTAACAGCATAGTCCCCCCGTAAAGGTGGAGACTGAGAATGAGACATGTGAGGTGTTGAAACATCTTTTCCTTTGTCGATGTTATTATTCTTTTTACGGCAGCTACTGTGACCTGCAAAATGATTACAAAAAAGTTGGTTTTGAAATTTGAAAATTGTTATCATTTTGACATCTTTGATTCACATCACTTAGTTATTTGGGCATGCAAACAAACTTTTTACATTTCATACAAAAAAATGTATTTGTTCTTCAATCCTTTGTGATACTCTCTATATTCATCTTGCTCTCACTAATAAGAAAAACATTGAAAACCAATGGAGTTGCCTGATCATTAAAAACATTTATCTTAAAACGCAAAATACCATAAAATCAAAGCAAAAAAATAGACCAAATTTTGCATACCTGCCCCCGCACCCCTCTCATTCATGAAATTCAAATTTCAATAATAAACCCTCTTATCAAATGCCTTCTAATAAACATATGAGGCAAGTATGCATTATTTCAATTTGACTAAAGTTTTGAAATGACACAATTAAAAAAATACTTTGACTAGGACCAAAATTTTGAAATAATGCCTTCCAAAGGTGAGAACCTCATTAGCAATGGATGTGTCTATAAATTATCTTATTTTAATGTTTCCATTATAATTTTGACTGCATGTGACAAGGAAATCCATTCACCCCCGAGCAAGCCCAATCTACTTTTACTTTCTTTAGTTTGGGAACATTGAAGCTTTGTTTTGGATTTTTTAATTGTATTTGTTTAATCATTGCAAGCAGCACTGCAAAGGTCAGCTAGTAATATTAATTGGCTTAAAGCAACTAAAGTTATGATGAGGTAAATAATGCATATAAAGCAAAAAGTATTTATTGTTATACCAGGGCGGCCACAACATTGCAAATCCAAAGTGAGATGACTATTCAAAATGAACCCAACTGAGGGCTGTTATATGATCAGTTAAAGATGCCATCATAAGGTCACTAATTGCTTCATTTCCCTTCTTCACGTGGGATAGCAGTAGAAGAAACAAAAGCCCAAAGAAGGTCTTTTATAATTTGAAAGGCATGGAGAATGTAAATTGTTAAAAAAATTCAGAGGTCAAAAGAAGACCATTTAATGGCAATAAAGCCTACAAGAAGGCCAACTGAGGGCTGCGTGACAACCCTGTTATACACTTTTATTTTATTTATAAAAGAATATATTATTTACCTGTGCATTCCACTTTATCTTTTGAATCCTGCAACCGGCAACAGCCCTTACACATGTTGTATAAACATTTTTGACCCTGAAATAAGTCATAGAATGAGCATCATTTTAAAGACATTCATAAAAATGAAGATAATGTTTTTACAAAGAAAATAGATCTACAGAAATGTTAACATAGTCACACATATAAAAAAAAAAGGTAAAATATAAGTGTAGGAGTATGTGTGGAAAATATAAGTGTGAGGAAGGGTTGAGGGAAGGTGATGGGGAAGGGAAGAACAAATAAGATGCTAATAGGAATTTTTTCCGAGCTCGGATACAGCCTCAAGTCCACAGCGTCTATACAGACCGGAATTTTGTCTGTCCAGAAAGAGGAGATACAGGGGAACACCAATTGCATAGAGCACAAGCGGAGAAAAATTCCGACCGTTGCGGTCTGCCCGCTGTGTGTAAGGTGAGTGGTGAATTACAATGCCTACATTTTCTGCACAGTCTGTATGGACAATGTGGACTCAAGACCTATGACTGAACTGTTCTGAAAGACCAGACTAGACTTAAGGACTGCTTGAGCCAGTTCAAGAATTGGGACAATTCATACCACTACTTAATGCTGCCCAATTCTTGGAGTTAAAAAAAAATACAATGTAATTAATACACAATAATTTTATGAGTATAAACAAAGACATAAATATGAGACAATACCTTTGGGTTGGGGCAAATTTGACAGTTCTGAAATACAATTCTCTTGTCAGGGTCATAGTTTTTGTGAGGGTGCTTGAGCATCTTCTTCATTCTTTTCTTGGACCAACCCATTTCCTCTCCTCCTAGTTTACGCATGTCTTCGGCTCTTTTCAGATTCAATTGTGCCCGTAATATCTTATGGTCTTGATCTTCCTCTTCATCTGGACTGTTGTAAATGAGATATTAGGATATTTGATATTGTTTGGATATTTTCATATTGCTTTGGATATTTGATATTGCTTGGATATTTGATATTGCTTGGATATTTTATATTGTTTGGATATTTGATGTTGCTTGGATATTTGATATTGCGTTTATCACATATTCATAAAACATTGCTTAAATTGAGGTTTTTAAAAGATGTGACAGTGACATCATTAAAACAACACAAAGGTCATAAAATTTGAACAAAAACAAATATTATTTTATTGAACAGGATATAAAGTATACACTGCTATGTATTTCTTATCACATTAGGCAGAGTAAAGAACTGAATAACTCTCCCTCAATGATGAGGTTAAGACAACATTGCATGTGTCTGAAAGGTGAAAGTGCATTTAATGATCTTGTCCTTTGTGTTCTCTGTTGCTGTTGGTCAGAGGAATATAAGTTTCTTGAGCGTGGATATACTGTGGTATGAATACTACTCCTTGTGCAATATAAGAGGAACAACATTTACTTTATCAGCCATCCATTTAAAGCATTTCTGTCTATCTATGCATCATTTGGCAAAATAAGCCTCCCTCTAATGCAGTGGTTCTCAAACAGTGCCCCTATGAGCTTTTTCAGGTGCACTCCGTAGCATTCCTAAAAAAATCTACAATTACGAGCAAGAAGAGAGGAACTCTTCAATGCCTTGATGAAGAAATAAGAGTTTGTCTCTCAAACATAAGACCAAACATTAAAGAAATCGCAGGTCTGATCAAGCTCATGTTTCACATTTACACAGGAATGAATAAACTTCATAGAGTCATGTTAAGCATGCTTTTATTAAATTGATAAATGCGTTATTGTTCTATATATCTAACTTAATTATAACATAGTAGTCCTATTTGTATACAGTGTGCCAGCAAGTATCTGTAGTATTGTATGGGCGCTCAGACTGCATAAAGTTTGAGCACCACTGCTCTTAAAATTCAACGAGGTGTCAGAAAAGAAAGTCATTTACCTTGGTCGTACATAAGGTTGACAAATCCAATAAGGTAAGGGAAGCTTGTACTTCTTAGCAAATAAGTCTGGTTCTGTTTCAGATTGTTTAATAAGATCCTGGGAATTTCATAACAACATTAATAATCAATAACACATAAACTTGTACAACTTTTAATTAAGATAACATTATGAGCTAGAATCGGATTAAAACTGAAGAAAATTAAAGTTATTAACATTTATCCATTATCTTACACTGAGCCAATGGTTATCAACGGTCCTTTACACAACAACATACAAACAAAAAAACAAAAAAATTCCCTCAAGAATCAATAAACTCAATAAAGCTCAGAAGATCCGATCATTGAATTCTCTGTTCTATTGTTTCATCTTTGTTCTGAATAACATTCAACAATGACAGAAAAATTTTTTTTTTTTGTTTTACCTGACACACTTCTCTCAATTTATATGCTGCCAACCTGAAATCCTCTGTTGATTTTCCTGATGCAACTATTTCTCTAATATCTCGATGAAGGTTAAGCCTGGAATATACAAGGCAGGGGAATCAATTATAAAATGTCACAAAAGCATAATGGTTTCACCAAAAGAATAACTAGATTGTTTAATGATTACCCTCTGCTACAAAAGACTTATAAAAATTAACTTCTTGAAGACGATGTCTAAGGTATCATGGGCAAGCTAGAACACCGTTGAAAACCAAGCAAGAGGTTATTTTATATCTTATTGCTATCAAAATGCTTTATCTCCATCCACTCCGTATTTTTACCCATTAAAACAAAAGTTTTTGCTATTTCAAGGCTTTCTAAAACTTATGCTTCTTTCATTAATGACTCATTCTCAAAAGGTTTTCACTAGTGTGCTTCAGGAAAACAGCCTAACCACAACGAATCGTGATTAAAAACTAAAAGTTTAAGTGTAAGAAGGAAGCTTTTATATTGATCAAATTATATTAGATAGCTAAGAGAAGTAAAATAATAAAATGATGTAGTATGGTTGAGATAAAATCTGAAAAGCCTTGAATTTTTCTTTTAATTTTTGTTGCACTGTGACTGGTGTGTGGTATCACGTTCAGGTGGTATCACGTTCAGGTGGGTGAATGAATATCTGCAAACTTTAAGCAAGGCAAATTCAGAAGACTCCATTGATCTAGCTGTTGTCTCAAGTTTTTGAAAATCTTCTCCGACATAAATTAAATGTACATGTAGTTCAGACAAATTTATAGTTGCGTCATCAGTGTCATGCACTATGTCATACCACGGAAAAGAGATAAAAAGTCTCTCAAAACGCCAGACCAACATGAAAAAATAAAATATAGAGGGAAATATCTCTAAAAATCAGAGGATTGATGAAAATTCATGGATTTGGGGGCATAAACTAAGGCTTTAAAGATATAATGAAGAGATTGTGTCACTTCATGACGCAGGTTCCTTGTTTCTTGACTAAAAGTACTTGAAAGCGATTTCACTATTTACTTAATCAAGTCCTGCTAGTCTTAATCACTGGAAAACAACTCTCGTAGGCCTCGTGGAACAACATGTCATTCGGTCATCAACTGGCCGAGCATGACAGCGGTGACTATCATAATCAGTTCACATATCTTGGTGGATGCATTGAACAGGAAGGGGACATAAGAAAAGAAGTCACTATAAGAATTTCAAAAGCAACCACAGCTTTTAGGAGTCTCAACAAGATCTGGACATCAAAGATTATCTCTGCCAAAACAAAGCTTAAGATCTTCAACTCCAATGTTATATCTGTCCTTACACACACTACTGAAAACTGGAAATTAACAAAGGAACTAGAGAGAAAAATGGACTCATTCGAGAACAAGTGCTTAAGGATACTTTTGGGCATCAAATGGAATGAATTTAAGACCACCAAGGAAATAAGGGAGAAATCTGGACAGACACCCGTGTCAAAGGTGATAAGAAAGAGAAGATGGAGGTATCTAGGTCACGTTTGCAGAAGAGAAGATGACAGAATCATAAAACAGACTTTAGAATGGGAGTTGAATGGCAAGAGAAAAAGAGGATGCCCCAAGGAAACCCTGAGAAGAACTTTATTACGTGAAGCCAGAACAATGGAAATGAACTCAATGATGGCGGTTATGACAGCAGCACAGGATCGAGATGAATGGCGATATAAGATGGAGGCCCTTTGTGACGGATGATGGCACTTGAAGGATGTAAGATGTAAGTAAGCTTATATTGTTATTAAACTTACTGAATGAAAGAAGGTATCTATTTGGATGGTTATCAAAGTTGCTGGTGTCATATTGTATTACACTTAAAGAGCAACAGAATTATTTTCAGTATAGGTTACTCATTTCACCTAGGGGTGTGGGTATGTGGCAAAGGGGCAGGTGGTTGGGAGGGCCTAAAATTTTGGACCTGGGAAGACCATAGCCATGTGATTTCATAAATTTTAAAGAGCCATTGTTTATTCTATAGATTTCTTTTACAGGGAAATACAAAAAGATGCAAATAAATACATATTCTCTAACCCTAAATTCTAAGGATATGAGGAATAGATCTAGATGAGATTGGAAACTTCAGCTATGCATTTCATAGAGACTTTGATTTCTGAAGACAGAATATATGACATTATTGTGGCAAATTTTATGACACTATTTACTCATATACTGCAAAAATAGAAACATTAGTATCCACTTACGCATGGTGGCAGATTTTGAAGACATGTCCCCGGATGTTGGACAAGGGACATGGATACTTGTCAGCCAAATCAAGATATTCTAGAGTGATGTCCCATATGTAGGGGGCTTTCCCCTTAAACAAGGTTGGGTTGTGTAGGTTTCCCTCTGCCAATGTAAATGTAAAGAAATTATCTGCTACACAAATACTTTTGATGACAATAGGGTAATAATGAAAATGTAGGAATTCATCATTGACTATACAGTCCCCGCCACTCAGGATAATGGAATGTTTTGGATAAGGCCACGATGAACGACTGTTATATAATTTTTTCTATATAAAAGTTACTGGATAGTGTCATGGGGGCTTTGCTTAACATCACAGGCCGTTGGTGTGAGAAAAAAAAAATTCAATTGAAGGCAAATTTGCCGATGGGAACAAAGTTTTTATAAGTATTGATGCCAATTTCTTTTGCTATGATGCCATACTGTCTGGACTTTGCCTACGATGTTGTAAATAACTGGTCAATTAAAATAGCAAAAGGTCAGATAACTCGGCTGAAGCTAGACAACACCCCCCTCAAAACCAGTCAAAACTGTTTTCTCTCCAAAAGGATAGATAACTCTTGAAACCAGACAACCCTGCAATGAAAGCAGGAACAACAAAATCACACATTTATGTGAGGCCGACCATTCTCAAAATTCTCACGCAAATCAGGGGTATAAAAAGCGGGGCAGGTCAAAGTATGGTTTCTCAGACGTGATTTTCTTTTTGTACAAGTTGTCTCAAGTGTGCTAAGCATTATCTGAGGGGACTTAATGAATTCACAATGTTTGACCAAGCAGTTTTATAGAAACAAAGAACATGTGACCACCCAAAATTAATACAATTAGTACCGTCCTATGGGTTTCAGATGGCACTGGTTTAAGTGTGAAGAACTCTCATTCAAAGGAAAGGGGGGAGAAAAGTGTGAGGAGGTGTGAGAGATCAGTCACTATTAAACTTAAAACTCACATTATTTTATTGAAACGGATAACATTACGCTCCATATAAGGTTAAGGTTAAACACTGAAAAGAAAACGTATCCCATGACGTAAAGCAGCAGGGACTGCATTATATTCCTTGATGGGTGAATGACTCTTTGAAATTTAACAACATTTGGCACAAACATTCTTTAACAAAGTCAATAAAATATGACCTGATATACCGCGTGGTAGGGATTGGGGGGGGGGATCTTGCTTCCCCAGTATAACGCCAAAGTCGCTATACCGCCAATTTTTCGTTGAAACGGATGCTGGAGGTACATCAAGTTTCACTGTAGATAAAAAGCCTAATAATACCTGCTGTCATCACCCCTTGTACACCGATCTCCTTAAGACAACGATGAACGTCTTTCAAATACTGAATATTACCATTAGCAAACACTGGAATTTTCACAGCCTCTCTGAAATTCACAAAATGGCCACATATGAAAAAGACTGGATAGATATGTAACAATATACAACATAAAATAAGCCCAAATTTTCAAACAAGGACCTGCTGAATCAAGAAATTGCAAAATTGTGAATAAAAATACAACACATGGTCCAATTCTTTGAATACAGACAAAAGAAATCTAGGGATATAACGGGGCCCACTGCGACAGTGCAACCGTCTTATGTCAGCATTGCTAGGACCACCGATATAATGTTGATATATCAAATCAACTTATAGAAAATAGGATTAAAAGGAGGGACACTACCACCGCAAGTCACAGACACAATTTTAGTGTAATCTGAGGATCTATTTTGGCTGTGAGTGGGGCCATGTTTAGGGTGGGAGAGAATATGATTTCACTGGTTTACACAGGTCTAAGAGATCGATATTATAGGTAAGACAGCTTGCACTTCCATTTCTTACTTTCACACATGATTTATTGACTATCAGCGGCAATTTATGTTTGCATGTTATTATCTTTAGTAACACAATTGGGAAAAGGGTTTTTGTCAAATTTATATAGATTTATGAAGGTTTTCTTTATTAATGATATAATCAAAGAATGGGACTTTGAAATGATGTCAATATATGGATATAAGCGATTTCGATATAAGTCAGATGGACTGTAATGTGTCGAGCAAGATAAGATTGAACTTATTTTATATCTATAAGAGGCTTTCTTGATTTGTATTTCTTTAATAGGACTATTATAGAGTCAACCATGATTGGTCATGCTGCTGGGGTTTATTTTAATGTACCACTACATATCTGCCAAGATCTACTTCGAGAATTGTCCTACAATATTGGGTAAGCCAAAAAGAAGCACATTGGTTCTAATCTTAACTTAAAACTAAAGGTTATTTTCATAACTCTTTGTGAAACAAAATAATTAAAATGTCTAATTTTGACTACTTACAAAAAAAAAGTTCAAAATCTAATCTTTAATGAAGCAACATTACCTGACGGCCTTGATGTATGCCCAATCTGCTAAACCAGTAAGTCTCCCTTTCTGTTCTCTTGTGCGGCCATGAACAGTCAAAAGCTAAAAACAAAGAATTCAAGAAACCTCTGCAGTGAAAAATTGATGACAAAATGGAAAATTTCTGTTGCTTCATCTCATTGCCTAAGAATCATTATTAAGATTATTGAGCATTACAATTTGGGTGTAAAGTTAGTGTTCCTGTTTCATTCTATTTTGCTCCATACAGTTCTACCATAGATGGTTCTATAAGTTACATCATACATCAAAATATAAGCATAGCTGCCAACTTTTCAGAAACCAATTTGCACTTTCACTGGCCTTATCCTAAACATCCATTCTCCCTAGAAGAAAAAATCCTGTAGCAATGAATAGAAACATCAGCATTGGTAATATTAAAGTTGCCTCATCTTCATTATAGTTTTACCAAGCCTAGTTTGTAGAGATAAAGTGACTAGAGTAGAATTTTTTACCCAAGATGAATAAGAATTTTCATCGTGTTTTTTTGGATCGGTCAAATCGTACATAGTATGATATTGTCCTACTGGTTGGCAGCTATGTATAAGAAGTGAAAACAAATCAAACAAGAAAACTAAATATTACCTGGCAACCAGCAGCCTCAAGCATCTTAGCGTACTTCACAGTTTTTTGTATTGATGGGAAGATTCTTATTTTACAGGTGATATTGACTTTGAGATTCTCATGACAGGTCCGCACTGTTTGTAAATAACAATGTTATAAGTATAATGTGGAATAATAGATCTATGTTAATCACATATCATAGTCATATAGCAAGTCAAACCATATATATATATATTGAATTTGTAAAACACGCAAAAGAGAGCTAACAAAACCTGACATAAAAGCAATCTAAGGATATAACTAGGCCCACTGTTATTGTAGGCCTACTTAAGTACTATACTGGCATGTAAAATTGATTGATAAATAGAAAGTTAATAAAATAAAAGCAACTTAGATGTGAATAAATGTTAGTTGAAGTTGAGTGGTAGAAGTAGGAAACTAAACTAGATTTCTTTCCACAAAATAGTGTTCAATTTTGCCTTACTTTCATTCATTTTTCAACATAATTGAATTTTAACAAATTATATACATATATATATATATATACTATATATATATATATATACTATCCATACCATATCTCACAAATATTAAAAAGTCCTATTTTACCCATTTTCTCCACAAGATCCCATTCGTCTTGAAGAAAAGCGCCATAATGACCCCGTTTTGCAATAATCTGGGGGCACCCCAGATTTAAATCGACAGCATCACATTGAGATTCAACAAGTTTAGCTGCCTTCAGGAGTATGTCGGCATCATTGGCACAAAACTAGCATTGTGAAAGAATAAAAATAATCACGATAGTCAACAATTTTTACCTCCATTTGCATGAAAATATGACATAACAAAAATCAATTTATAGACAGCTTGGATAAAATAGATATTGTAGATAAAGATTAATGTCACACACTTACAGCAGTACAATGACTGAACCACTGAAGGAATTATAATTTAATAATTTATTAATTTTGTTTTCTTAAATTTGATGAATTATTCAAATAAAAAAGGAAATTAATCAAAATAATCACCTGCACTCTACAATCACAAATTTAAAATGCAAGAAATCAAAACCCACAACCTTAATACCAAGGTATTACAATATTTATTATAGGGTAGTATTTTGACAATAGAGAACAAATCATGTGTGGTGTAAATTATAAATGAGTAGATCTATGGAACCAACCTGAACGACTAGAGGTCTGTCTTCAGAACAGGTAGTGAAAAAATCTCTTCGATAATTTGGATCTTTCACAAATAAGGATGAATGTAACATGGGTGTATAACACAGTTCTGCGCCATACTTTCTACTTAGCATGCGCCAAGGTAGTTCACTTTGATCAACCATAGGAGCTACAACAAAGCAGGAGGCCTTCAATGTCTCTCTCCAAAACTGAAAGCCAGAGAGCTTAGAGGAAGCAACAGCATTACTTTCCATTTTTCTACGAGATTAAGAAATGAAAAACTATGACAAGATAAAAACAACAAATAATCAAAGTACACAAACTATCATCTGTAAAGATCAAATGACTCTGTCAAATACGGTATGACAAATTACAAGACAGTGGCGGGTGGACAAATTTTTCTTCCCTATCTGGTTGCGTTATGGATATTGGTTCGTTCTATAACCATGGTCACTTTTCATTGTTTGTAATTGTTATATTTTGTTGGTAGCTTGTGGGCATTATTCCATAATAAAAGATAAAGAAATATCTCATATAGATCCAGATATATCCCTCATCCACGACTTGGTAGTCAAAAAGTTAGCAATCCAATTTGATTTAGAACAAGACTGAGTAGGGCTGGAAACTTGAGACAATGCTCCCAACTTTACAGACATTGATAAAGTGACATTATTATATTGAGCATGAAAAAGGTGACAAAATGATTGTTAAATCAGATGCAGGAATTATTTCTGTATGAATACAATCTAATCTGATGGTATTTTGTTGACAAATAAAATAAGAAGCAACTCCTTACTAACGACATGTAGATATATCTTAGATGTCAGTTACTGTCGGATTAAAACTTATTTTAGCAAGTAGGTGGTTGGGTGTTAGATTCTGTTGGTTTGATTTAACCCTTTAAGAGGCAACTTACAGGAAAGGTTAGATTTTGCATTGTTTTAAAGTGAAAAAGATCTCAAATAATCTACCAACGGTTGGAATAGATATATAGGCAATTCCACCTGGTTCGTTGACAAAATCTTACATTGAGGCCTAATTTTCATATTTCACCAAATAACGAAAATTGATTATGTTGTACTTCAAACATCCAAGTTTCATACCCTTGAAAGCCAGATTGCCAAGTACAATGTACCACCATTTGGTTGATATTGACCATGACTTTATAAACATTACCCGAGGACAAAAAATACCTGCACAAAACTGACTAAATGCAAGCAAAATATCTGTATTTTGATGATTTTCTTAAATTTATCCATCAAAATGTTTCATCCAAAGAAATAAAATAATTCATAAACTCTATAGACTTGAACACAGCTTCAAAGGAAAATCTTAAATGTTACAGTTACAGGACAACAAATTACTTCATAAAGACACCAATCAAATCAAACTGCATATATATACTTCAAAAAATATTTTCTTCTTAAGGGTCATAAAATATAAGAATTAAGATGATTAAAACACTGACACATTAAATCTAATCTGATTTCATCATCGTTTGGTATTATAGAGAGAAAATCTCAAATCATATCTTAATGATAACAGGACGCAAATTTACCTATTTTTTGTCAAATAAAATTAATTTAATGTTTTTTTGTGTGTGTAAAAACAGTATACACCACATTTTCCCCTGTTTATGAAATAGTTTACTAGAAGTAAACTTTAGTATTCACTGAAACCTGAAATAAAAACGCAGTGTTGGTCTTAATTGTAACAGGACAAATTTTGTCCTGTCAACTGTGTTACGTTTAAGAGGGGCAATATTGATCTCTCTCTATCAAGCAGATTTAAGTAATTTTAAAGACCTAATTTAA
>JASKDV010120744.1:0-14315 GCA_032466395.1 Aegires albopunctatus | reverse complement strand
TATTATTATCATTATTATTATTATTATTATTATTATTATTATTATTATTATTATTATTATTATTATTATTATTGCATCAAACCATTGCCAAATTATCATCATTAAAGTAATGATGCCATTTACAATCAGACAATAGCATAAAAATGCGCCCGCCTTTGGGAATCAATCAGCACAAATATGGCACTTCCGTCTAGTTATGGAAAGGGCACAACACAGATTAGGACAAATAGGACATCAGGGGCAATTACGTCATAAAAAATGACTAATGGGGGCGTGGTTAGCCGCCATATTGGTTTAGTTGAAACTAGGGACGCTTGTTATTAAACGTATGATATAATCTATCGTTAGTTTCTCGCGATTCTTTAACGTTTCAATTGTTAATATTTGACGTATTTATTTAGAAATGCATCTCACAATCTCACAATATTTTACAGAAATCGTTAGGCTTTTAACTTCCATTTAGACCCTTTTTAAAAAAAAATTAGTCCGACTACCGAGACTCATACCACTCATCATAGTCTACTCATAGTCAGATAAATCTAAACCTATAGATCTATATATCACTAATAATTCTAGAAACCCCCCCCCCTCCCACCCCCTCCTCTGTCGGGTGAATAATTATTGTAAAGTCTGCGATTCTGACTTTGTGCGGGGATACAGTCTGTAAATATCCATCTTTATCTTTATCTTTGAACAGAACTGGTAGCATAGTACAAAAAGACACCCTGACAGAGATGAAATGCAATATGGAGACAAGACTGTTGGAGACACTTACAATGATGAAAACAAATAAGAGAATACTATACATTTATTATTTATTTTTTTCAAATAAAAAAATAATGACCAATTATTTTATAAAGATATATAAAGTCACTGCTGTTGCCGGTATTGATATTGGCAAGAGTCTGATGCACATAAATAGATAAAATCACTGCTGGTATTAACATTGACAAGAGTCTGATGCACATAAATAGCTACAGTCACTGCTGGTATTGATATTGGCAAGAGACTGATGCACATAAATGGATAAAATCACTGCTGGTATTGATATTGGCAAGAGTCTGCTGCACATGAATAGATAAAGTCACTGCTGGTATTGATATTGACAAGAGACTGATGCACATAAATAGATAAAATCACTGCTGGATTTAATATTGGCAAGAGTCTGATGCACATAAATGGATAAAGTCACTGCTGGTATTGATATTGGCAAGAGTCTGCTGCACATAAATGGATAAAGTCACTGCTGGTATTGATATTGGCAAGAGTCTGCTGCGCATAAATGGATAAAGTCACTGCTGGTATTGATATTGGTAAGAGTCTGCTGCACATAAATGGATAAAATCACTGCTGGTATTGATATTGGCAAGAGTCTGATGCACATAAATAGATAAAGTCACTGCTGGTATTGAAATTGGCAAGAGTCTGATGTCTGATGCACATAAATGGATAAAATCACTGATATTGGTGCAATTTATAACACTGAACACAATGCATCTTGATTATGATATATCAAGAAGACAGAAATAGTTTTAAAGCCAGAAGTAAAATTACAATCAAATCGAACAGAGAAAAGGAGTTGATTTGACTATGATCGCAAGGGAAGAACTTCTTAGTAGTTACTGACTGTGAAGTTTGTTTACAACTCATCCAAGATGGCGGCCCGAAGATTGTCGAGCGATTCCGAAGTGGCTGTTGTCCTATCTGTGCTAACTCTCTAGTCTGTGGTGTGGACGCTGAGGAAACAAGGCCCAATACATTTCGTCTGGAAAATGTCCAGCCTTCTCTCCTCTCCCTTCGTCAATCTATACGGACCATAATCTCATCGGGGTTATTTTTATGATTACGTATCTCTCTGTGTCCCTGCTCTCTCTCTCTCTCTCTCTCTCTCTCTCTCTCTCTCTCTCTCTCTCTCTCTCTCTCTCTCTCTGTCTCTTTGTGTCTTTTTCTCTCTGTCCATCTGTTTATCTGTTCATCTGTTTATATATCTACTATCTATCTATAATTTACCTTGCTTCCCGAAGTAAGTTAGTTATTTGGAGTTTAGGGGCTTGCTCAATCAACCTCTAGGGTCATCTCAGCGCCTATGAACAACGTAAGATGATAGACTAGTGAGAAGGAAAAACAAAGGGTGAGCGGATGGGTGGGTGGGGGATGGAGGGAGTAAAGATGACTTACCAAAAAATATCTAGTGACAAAAATTAAAATTTCTGTAATAGAGAGAGGGGAAGAGAGAGAGAGAGAGAGAGAGGGAGGGAGGGGAGGCAGGTATTGAAATGAGGTTTCTAATAGCAATACTCAATTTGATTGATAACATAAGTTTAATTGAAAAAGATGAAAATAAAAGGGTAATAAATAAATAAATGAAAAAATCAAACCAAATAACAAAAACAAAGAAAGTTTTAACAGAACATTTTAAAAAGTAAGACAAAGACATATAATGTTAGAAAGTCTTAAATGAAGCTGTTAAGGTGTTGTTTAACTCTTCTTTCTCTCAATTTGTCGTTGCGAACACAACTTTTTATTAGTACTTTGAATTGAAAATAAAAATTCAGACACAATTCCCTCCTCTGACATTACTGGTTGAACCGAAACAATATATCGACTGGTGTTTATTATACCATAGGATGTCCCCCCAAAAAACCAAAAAAACAAACAAAAACAAAACAACAACAACAACCCAACAACAAATAAGCAAATGTACTGGTCATACCGAGGGTTGTCACTTTTATAAAAGCGGTGTATTCTGAAAAACAAACTTCTTACGAGGTGAATGAACTTTATTTTGTTTATCAAAATCGGCCCAGACGATCTTGAGTTATTTCCCATTTTAAAGTGACTTTATTTAGTTATTGGAACGTGCTCTGATAAGTCGAGAGAACCTGATTGAAAACAGATGCCATGCTTCACTTACATGGGCATAACCCCAATTTTGATGTTCATTCAACTCGTAAGAGGTCTTTCAGAATATACGTGTACCAATTTTATTAAAGTGACAATCTTCGAGGTGGCCAGTGCATTTTTTTTTTTTAGGGAAACACTGTATAATTAATCGATCTCCACCCCACCCACCCACCCACCCCCCAAATCCCCCATCCACAACACACCCATTTATCTATCCCCTCCCCATCTTTCTCCTTTTCTCCGATCAAAAAGGCAACCGTGTTGAATTTCATCGTCATTGAATCGAGGTACCCCCCAACCACATCCACATTGGGAAATAGAAAATAAATGATAGTAACAATAAATTAGCAATAGGTTATGCAATTCTAGAAACGATGCAAGAAAGAATCTAACAAAAGTAGAGAAATGATCAACAACAACATCGTCATCAACAACAACAACAACAACACCAGTTACAAAGGTAAGAAGCCAATACATAGCCAAAACCACATGCTACAGTAACACCTACAGGAAACAACCAACGTTGACAAACATTTAGAATTAAACAAACCCCCACCCCCACCCCCATTGCCTTCGCCCCACAAACATAATATGCCCATCTCCACTACCCCCCCCCCACCCCAAGCATATTTCCACCCCACTACCTCCATCCAGGAAACATATTCCCTCCCATTATCAACCCAACCATTCTCGCCCCTTTCAATACCACAAATGCATCGTAAAAACGAAGATATGAAAGATTCAACCACTAATCTTTAAGACCAATGATAGAAAGTAATTTAGAAAACATAGGCTTAAAGAAAACAAATTATACACACACACACACACGCACACACACACTCACACACACAGACGCACACACAACAAACCAAACAACATAAAAAAGTAAAGCAAAGAACATAATGAAAAACGCCTGCTTCCTGTTTCCGTCTCCTTAATATGTAAACAAATGCATTTGGTGAAAAGTTCTGACGGAAGACCCTCAAGCTATCGATAATAAAATCAAACATGAAAATTGAACGAGAATAGCAACAGGAAGGACAGTAAATTGTCAATGAAGACCACAATAAGCCCGATTCCTTGGATACGGTGGTCGAGCAACAAAAGAATCAATATTTTCATCAAGATGTAATGATATTTCTTGAAAATACCACGTGAAAGAGTTGAATTTATATTAAGTCAAGAATAAACCATTATCCATTTGATTCTCAAAGTAAAATGAACATTCTCGTTCAGGCACTGATGAAACACTTAAACGTTCTCAAGAGAAAGGATAAAGTCCTATATTTTGTATGTGTGTGTGTATGAATGGGTGTGTGTGTGTGTGTATGAGTGTGTGTGTGTATGAGTGTGTGTGTGTGCGTGTGTGTGTGTGTGAACGTTCATCGCTGAAACCGCTTTACAAATTGTACTGAAAGCACCCCGTACTTATAGTGCAAGAATGCGAGATTTTCCCAAGCAAGTTATTTCTTAACTAATGGAACTAATTTTCTTTCCTATATTGGAATATAGAAGATAGCCATATTGAATAGTTTTGATCTGGTTCGTTTTTACTCCCCGACAATGCAATGAATTATTTCCATTCTCTTGGGCACACGTTTAAGCGACCAATTAGTGCCCGAACGAGAATTTCTATTTTGATTAGAGAATAATAGATACATTAGGTGTGAAGTAAATGAGTAATTAAGGGATGCGAACATGAGTTCTCTTTGCAACAAGTAGGTTAGCTTTTAGATCTTAGTTTAATATTCCAAATATCAACACACCGAACTTTAAATATGTAGGTGTAGAAAATAACTTAATTTTGGGATAGAAATAGATACAATTATGTATTATACTAAAATAGGACCATGCCCTCGCATGCTCGGCTGATATTCGGCCCTTGTGCCAATATAATTCCATCTCGTTCAATAAATGTTTAATACTTAATAGGGAATCACTAAAAAATCATCGCTAGCCACGAGGTGTGAATTTTAGCCAATTGTGAATTAAAAGAATGATGTTGAGGTGCGACAATAAATTCTCTTTGCAATAAGTACGTAATTTTATAGATAATGATTGAAAAATCTAAATAGTAAGATAACTAGATGGAGATAAAGATTCTAGATATAAATTCTTGATCCATACAAAAATGTATGTTTTGGTATAGAACAAGATAAGAAAACTTAAAATTTACGATAATAGGTTCATGCCCTAATGTTATCTCTAAATCATAATCTAATCTTGATATAGACTAGCTCTACATTATATTGTCTCCTTTAGCTGAGAGTGATCTATCAAAATTTGTTTTCATAAAAAAACAACAACTGTGTTTGGTTGAAAATGATATTATATAAACTGGATATCGCTTAAGACTAGATTTGATTGTGAAGTAAATGAGTGATTATAGAATGCGAAAATAAGTTATACAATAGGTAGGTTATCTACCTCTAGAACTTGCTTAAAAATCCAAATAGCAAGATACACAACTAGATCTAGATCTAGATTAATTAACAGCTAGATCTTGATCTAGATTTAAAGATCTGGATTAATATATATATTCTGGATCTAGATCTGGACCAGAATTAATTTTGGTAGAGGAAAAAAAAATAGATTTGAATAATAGGACTAAAATAGGACCATGTACAAATGTTATCTCTAAATCAAAATCTGGACCTTGGCTAGATCCATATAGATCTACTACCCTACTATGTACATACATTTTGCCTAAGGGAAACAAAATAAAAATCATAGGACTAATTTTTTCGCAAAACTTTCTGGGATGTTTGTTTTCACTAAGATAATCGCCAAAACTTATCTGAAAACGGTGATTGCCTAGACTAGACATCGACTTAGGCTGGAAATGCATTTTTTGCATTGCGTCTTTCTAATTTTCTTATATTGTGTTTTTCCAATAAGTGCAAGCAACGCTGCAGCGGATAAGCTCGTTTATAAATAAATAATACACTTATATCAATTGGTTAAATAATCAATGAGTATAGTCAAATATGAAATGAAGATGTCGATCTAAAACACTTTTATAAGTATTAATTAGTTCACCAAAGTCCTTTATTTCTATATGCAGCTCTCTGTCAATGGCAATCTTAAAACTAATTAAAGATTTTGTCTTTGTTTCAGTTTCAAATTGAAGATCATTCCAGGTTATTTTTATATTACAATTTCAAACATAAATTTTGAATTTATTTCCCCGAGTAAAATCAACAAGAGAATTGTAATTTATGACCTTTAAGTTGCGTACTTTGTATTCTCCTCTCGTAAAATTAACATGTGAATAATTGACGAGTGACCTGTAATAAATGGTATTTATACCATGGACGATCTTATGGAACGGAATGAGATCTCCCCTAATTCTTCTATGTTTCAATGAGGGCAATTTAAGAAATTCTAATCTTTTAACATATTAAATGACAAAACTTTTAAATCTACTAACTACCTACTTGTATGCCCTTGAGATTTTTTATAAAAGTACTGATCGTCGTTTAAATGAGGGACGCTTCAAATAATTGCCCTATTCCAGTATCGGTATTACATCAGTTTTGTGTAATGTAACAACATAGTCAAATTCAGGAATGAAAAACTTCTATAGATCACCCCAATTAATCTATTTGTCTTAATTATAAAAGCATGCATATGTTCATTAAAATAGAGATTATTATCAAATATGACTTCTAAATCCCTCTCTGAATGAACAAAAGATAAAAATGCCTGAGTTTTCCTCATTCACAAGTCAGACTGCAAAGGGTTATTTTTACCATTATGCATAACTTTATGTTTGGAAATATTGAATTTCAATTGCCATTCAGCAGATCATTGAAATAAGGAATATAAATCACTTGGTTACGATTGACATTTTCCAATATGGAAATAAATTATTATAGTGTCGCCATTAGATCTTTAACAGATAGAACCAATGTTATCAGGAGGGTCATTTATGTATATAAATGAATAAAAGAGGATTCATACACTGCTCTTGAAGAACACCACTTTTAACTGATTTCAAGATATAACTTTCATTGTTAACAATAACTCTCTGCTTTCAATTACAGGGAATCGCTTTAATTCAAGACAATACTTTTCCAGTTATACCTTATGCTTCAAGCTTTACAAATAGTCTTTTATATGGCACCTAATCAAAAGCTTTCTTTAAATCTCAATAGATTAATTACACCAATTGTATTGTTAATGTATTAAGTGCAATCCTCCACAACTTCTAATATTAAGCGTAATGCAAGAACGTTGATATCGAAAGCCATGTTGACATTTCGACAACATTCTATTATGTTCTAAATAAATCATAAGATAGTCCTTAAAAAGATTTAAAAACCTAGCATAGTATACATGTAAGGTCAATGGGTTTGCAGTTTTCAACACTATTTCTATCTCCTTAAAAAATAAATAAATAGCAGTAACAAATATTTGCTAACTTCCATTCTTTTGGTATATATCGATGTGAGAGACAATATATTAAAATGATCCTAATTAGATATCTAATTATATAATCTATCTCTTTTAATAAACATGGATGGATACCATCTGGTCCCATACTCCTAGTAATGTTTAAATTCGATAATTTCTTAAGAATACTATCTTAAGTTATAAACAGATAGAAGGGGAATTAATATTGACATATTAGGGACACTTGAGAGACTTTCACGCACAAAGTCCTCTGAAACGTACTGGTTAAGAATGTTTGCCTTATCCAAATCCTTTTCTATGAAACTCCGTCCGTTTCTTAAAGATTCCAATACCTGTTTCTCTTAAGTTTCTAATTAATAAATCGCTAAAAGCCTTTCTTATTTGTATTCCTTTTTAATAGCTATTTTTCCTTCAAATGACATAACTGTTGATCTCCTCAACCCCAACCGATGCAAGAGCCTGTAATCGAATGTTCGTGTCACCACAGAAAGCAAGTTAATGGCAACAACATCCTCTTCATCGAAAATTAAAGTAGTCTTACAAACTCATTCCGGCAGAGCGAGCACTATAACGATTATTAATGGAGAGAGGGAGAGAAAATAACTAAATTATGGTGGGCGATGTTGGCTATGAATTAGTAGCATGCTCGCTGAAACAGTTTGCTTGGTTGGTTGGTTATTAGCTTTTACAACCCAATTAAGTAAAATAGATTATAATTATCATGGTTTTAGATCTCATGACACTCTTGGATGTATTTTAATGCAGCCCTGCATATTATCTAACAAGATGTATTTCAAGATATGTCATGACACACTGGGAAACGCTGAAAGAGAAGCCGTTCTTTCTTTAGGTTATGTCACCAATATTCTCACTTACTAACATTTCCAATGTCCTTAAACCGACCATTGAATCACACATTTACAGTGTTGTATTTGAACCAGGAGTGAGGTTATTAAGTTCTAGGTGTTTGCATCATCAACGCGTGAATAAGCGTATCGCTGGAAATGAGAAGGAGGAGTGGATACGGCCATAATATCGTATTATATTAATATGTGCCGTAATATCGTGATATATGTGTCGTAATATCATAATATATGTGCCGTAATATCGTAATATATGTGCCGTAATATCGTAATATATTATGTGTCGTAATATCGTAATATATGTGCCGTAATATCGTAATATATGTGCTGTAATATCGTAATATATGTGCCGTGATATCGTAATATATGTGCCGTAATATCGTAATTTATTATGTGCCGTAATATCGTAATAAATGTGCCGTAATATCATAATATATTATGTGCCGTCATATCGTAATATATGTGCTGTAATATCGTAATATATGTGCCGTAATATCGTAATATATGTGCCGTAATATCGTAATTTATTATGTGCCGTAATATCGTAATATATGAGCCGTAATATCGTAATATATGAGCCGTGATATCGTAATATATGTGCCGTAATATCGTTAAGTAAGAAAAGAGTTCAAGCATAAATCCTAAAGCGATACAAGCTTAAACTGTCCAACCTAGACTTTTTTAAAAATCTTCAACCGGGATTTCGAAACCATTTTAAGAGGTTATGTATATCCATCATTAGTAATCAATCATTCTTGTCTGACGAGTCATAAAACATAAAACTTTGAACACTTATAGTTATGTGTATTAATGCACTGTACATGAGTATGTTTTATGGTAGCCATGAATAAAAATATTTAAGATCCTCTGAACGTCATAGAAGGATGGATGCGCTATTATATGCCCTTCATTTCATTTCATTTAATTTCATTTCATTTAATTTCGTTTCATTTCATTTCGTTTCATTTCGTTTCATTTCATTTCGTTTCATTTCATTTCATTTCATTTCGTTTCATTTCATTCCATTTCAATTCGTTTCATTTCGTTTCATTTCATTCCATTTCAATTCGTTTCATTTCGTTTCATTTCATTTATTTCATTTAATTTCTTTTCATTTCATTTCATTTCGTTTCATTTTGTTTCATTTCGTTTCATTTCGTTTCATTTCGTTTCTTTCAATTTCTTTTCATTTCATTTCATTTCATTTCAAGACAATCTCCTTCAACCCAACACAACCAAATCGTTTCTATGATCTTATAAGAAAGGAAAAAACCCAACAACAAACAAACTAAAACAACAAACCCAAAACAAAACAACCCGTATTGATTACACAAATCATATTAATTAAATAAAATAAGGTCCAGAACTTTGCGCACGCCTACAGGATTAACTACAACACCGATCTTCTTCAAATTCTGTATGAAGGTACCTCTAATTTTCTTCTACTTCATGGACATTTTTATAATTCATAATTAGTTACCGTTAATTAATAAAAAACAAAAGGCCCAAACTTCGTGGTTCACTTCTTGGGAAGGGAGATAGTCGGATCCATTTTTTAAAAACACGCACCGGAAATCTATAATGTATAATTAAATCTAGATAAATATAGATCAAATATTTAGATCTAGATGATGTACGTAAAATTAAGAATATGCAGATACATCTAAATCTAGATTATAGAAATTTCTAGATCTAGATCTAGATATATCTAGAGTCATCGGCCCCCATTCGAATCAATAAGAGCCGACCTCATTGGAACCCCCTCTTTATTTGACCAAAAGAGATTCCCCTTATTTATTTGTAAAGGTGAATGTCTTTTATTTGACATCATTCCCTTTGTGGGACTTCTAAACCTTTCAATACAGAAGATTGACCATATCGTAGAGTGTATCCAGTCTGCCAGGTTCAATATAATTCATTCGCATTTTTTATGAAGTTCCTCTTCAATTGTGATCGGCCGCTATCTGAACCAGTGTCCCCCAACCGAACCATGTGCTGCCTGCACCAGACCTAATTGTAACTTATAAATGACATCATTGTAATTTTTCCTCTTTCCCGGACATCGCCGGGACTCCCAGCTAGTAATTAAGATTTTTACAGTTTGATTTATTAAGCGAGTGAATATTTATGACTGTTTTCCCCGAAGATTACCGGCAATTAGCACCATAGCTAGGATTCATTATACTCACTCGTTCCCATGTTGTTTCAATTCTCTTGATAGAATGCTTATCAAGAGATCAACATGAGAAATGTCAATTAACTGGGCAGGATTATTCCTTTACCTCTTGACCTTTTAGATACTCGATAGCTGAATGCTCATGCTCTAGGCAAAAGCGGAAGTGACATTTGACGAGACTTCCCTCCAAGTGAGAATGGTCGTTCCAGCGGAAGGAACAGTTGCGAGAGACAGCCTAGTTAAGTAGGTTCGCAATTCACAGATGTCTTGAATTTTGTTTATTGCACTGTTTTCAACCTTCTATGCTTGACTTGATATCCTGCTAGCTGTCTCTTTGGTAAACAATCTTCTAGAGATCGCAAGCAATCTATGACGAAGCTCTACCTTTTTACTTTTTGTTTTCGATTGATGCAGCGAAATTGGCCATTGTTGCTCCGTGATTTCTCTTTGAATCTTCATGCATTATAGAGTTTACATTACCTCAGATTGCAACTTCATTGCATATATTGTGATGAATGACGAAGATTTTCTTGAGCGAATGTGTGCATTAGCGCAACCATGAATACATTTCCTCTACTCTCACTCCGATGTCTCAGTGCAGCGGAAATTGAGTGCAGGATTGAAGAGAATCATGTTTAGAAAAATAAAAAGGAAAGAGAACAGAATGGCGGACTTTAATATTGTAGTTATCAGATTTAAGAAATCATGACTTCCAATTCTATTTTTCAAACGTTACCAGAGTTCGTTAATCTTACTTAAAATTGTAATTAATTAAATGACATAGTTATCCCCTCAGCACGAATCATCCATCTGCATAGCTGCATAATTTCCATTCTAGTCTTTCTAATTTCCTTCTACTGTCGCAGAATCTTATCTTATGTAAAGATAATTTATGCTAAGAGCTTATTATGAGGAAATGAGAAGGAGCCAAATTGCGGATATGATTCCTAGAGGAGCAACATAGCAACGGGTTGCATCTCAATCTATTACACAAGTGTCAATTGAAGGATTATACCAAAATGTACATAATCAATATACACTTTATTAACATCGGCAAAATCACTATTAAAAAGAAAATAAAGAATATTATTGAAAGTTAGGCGAATACTAACGATGTTATGAAATGAGTTTTTTCTCTATCTAAATGCAAGCTAAAGTCTGAATAAAAGAAAGAAGACATTGTTTTTTGTTTGTCTTGGAAAATATGGCCTCTCCTTCATGGAAACGCCTGAATCATTCACATACGATTATTTATAAAAAGTTGCAATTCTTTCTCATTTACGAGTTTCACGTTTTTAAGGGTTCCCTCTGTTTAAGTTTTCATTCAAATTTGTATGCTTTATATCAAACACATTCGATTCAAAGGAATTAACGATTGTCAAAACTGCATTAATATGGATTACATTTTTTGTATGTACTTATAATTTCTAGCCAATGTCTTTCAGTGGGGTTCTAGATCCTCCCCCAGGTATAGATGGTCGTTGGCTCATGATGTGCTCATCTGCCCTTGGCAAGTCTTGTTTTAGTCCTTCTGGTTATCCACACACTAAACTTAACTAAATATGGATTACCAAGAATTATATGACATGTATCCTTACAAATCAAGAACACGTTTTGAGAGCACTCAGCATTTCAATTGCATTGTTTGGATGTCGACATAGATACATAATGCATTTCAAATGCATTGTATGGATGTGGACATTGATACATAATGCATTTCAATTGCATTGTATGGATGTGGACATTGATACATAATACATTTCAATTGCATTATATGGATGTGGACATAGATACATAATACATTTCAATTGCATTGTTTGGATGTGGACATAGATACATAATACATTTCAAATGCATTGTATGGATGTGGACATAGATACATAATACATTTTAATTGCATTGTATAGATGTGGACATAGATACATAATACATTTTAATTGCATTGTATGGATGTGGACATAGATACATAATGCCAAAATCTCAAAACGTACTACTGTTTTGGCGATACAATATTAACGTCTACGTCTCGGGATAGCAAGGAAAGAACGACGTGTTAGGAATGAAGAAGTATTATGGTAAATCCAAATCTTAGTTGAAGAACGTGAACTGTTAATAGAGATAACTCGCAGAAGGAGATCGCAATGGTATGGTTATAACTAAAAAAACCAAACCAAACAACAACAACAACAACAACAACAACAACAACAAAACCTTGAACTTTTGCATCATGCAATCATACAAGGCCAAAAGGGAGTGGGGCGTGAACTCAAGGAAGAATAAAGACATCATGGCTAACCAACATAAAAGACGGAACAGGAAAGAACTTTGTAGAGTTTGATAAAAGCGTAAAATCGAAAAAAAAAAAAAATAATAAAAAAAATAATGGTGGCGAAGATTGCAATCATCAAAGTCCTCAACGGTCAACGACTACGGGAATGTCATGGCATTACGTGTAGTTATCCATGAAACATTTTCTTTTTCTTGAAGGTGGGTGCGGGGGAGGAATCCTGATAATTTGGCTTTCATATAATTAAATATCGTCATATTGTCAAATGCACAGTTTAACGAACCCACCGTGGAAACTTATGAAATAGTTATGGAGATCGTAGTGACCATCTGAAGAACAAACTGCGATTAGAGCTAAAAGAAGCACAACATATATTTAACTGTCGAATCCTAATAGTTAGGCACCATCAACATCAAAAATACTTAACCCATATCTTAATTGATTTTTAAAAAAAGCATTGGCAGAGTTTGACCTGCCCATCAGTTGACCGATCAGTTGTGACAGGGCTTAATATCGAAACAAATAAAATTTCATGATAGATCTACTTTATTTTGAAATTTACCAGATGATCTTGAAAAGTGGGAATAACATATCGAAAGCCCAATATTTCTCTATTCAAGTCATTTCACAAAAATGGTGTTGTTGTAATGACTTTACTTTTATACGGGTACGTAAGGAATATCTTTATTATAGGTCTGTTAACAATCTTAATAAATAGTTGAAAATAACGACATAGAAGACACTCTTTGATTTAGTTTTAGATCGAGATCTACAGCAAACTCTAATATTATATATACTGTTATTATCCTGTATAACCGTTTGCACAGCAGTTTGTCGCTATTAAGCTGTCTTGAAATTTCTTTGTTGTCTTTAATAAGGCTTTTAGTCCGAAACTTCACCCTTTTAGTCTTGTCAAACTACACTGTGTAATTTCCCTGATTTTCCGAGTCTCGTTCCTTTTTTGGAACAGTGATCTTAATGGTGGCTTTATCATCTTGCTGCAGTTTGGAGTTTGCCACAGTGTAAAATTGGTGCGGCTATAATCACATAAAAATCTAGGCTTTTAAAAAAGAATAGCTGCATACTAAGTCCATCGCGGCTTAACTTCACTTCTGACGCTAAGGGGAAGACAAAAGTAACACGAGCTATTGTGAGTGAATGAATGTATACCATGACGGAATTATTTTCCAACTATTCTTTTGTAGATAAAAGTATTGATCATTCTGCCACTCTGGCTGTGACCTAAAAGCCTGAGGCTAAAAAATGTCTACTATCTCTCAATTCAACTACTCTTTAACTGTCAACTTTACTGGTCTAAGGTTTTGTTCCTGCGTTAGATCTACGCGTTTAATGGATTGTCCTATTATAAAAAGGTATTTACGCCTACTAGTGTCTTGTTGACATTATCATAATATAATAACCAGGATCAAACCCATCTCATATCTCGTCATTGATGCATCTCAATCAATTTATTTCTGAAGAAATAGCCCTCATCATCTCTTGGCATTTCTTAAAAACACAACCCGTTTGTGTCCCTTCATTTGTCCATTGTTATGGGATTCAAAGGGAAAATGGCGCTGAAACTAGTCATGTTGTATGGGAGAGAGAGAGAGAGAGAGAGAGAGAGAGAGAGAGAGAGAGAGAGAGAGAGAGAGAGAGAGAGAGAGAG
>JASKDV010120633.1:0-14315 GCA_032466395.1 Aegires albopunctatus | reverse complement strand
AAAGCATGATATCCCGGTCTTTTTCGAGCGATACTATTCATAATCGATTATTGCTTCTTTCTCTACCAATCATAATGGACTATTGTCATTTTCTTGACCAGTCGTAATGGACTATTGCTACGCTCTCGTCCAATCATACTCTCATCCCATCATAATGGACTATTTTCAACAGTTCTCCTTTATAATATTAGATGATTTAACTACATAATGTTCGTAATCGTCATGTAAGATTCGAATATTCTTTTTTTCCAATCGATTCCTTCATCCTTAATCGTTCTAATTGACATGATTTAGCGAAGGCTATTAAGAATTCGATTTTAATATCAATATTAATGATACATTTACAAAAAATTAATTTGCTGCTTAGCTGTGAATCTTTGAAGGCTTCATCGTAAACCATAGATCCCTAATAGTCTTTTGGGATCTGGATCTGTTTATTAAATCAATCTGCAATGGGCCTTTTGGCTTATACCGCAGATGAAATTAAATGAACTAAGAAAAAAAAGTCAATGATCAAGTCGTAAATAAGATATTATTTGAAGCGATCGATGATCTGTGCTCCGTGCATAATTCGGTTGGTACAAAGACAGCCTAATTATTCTGCTTTCTATCCACGGTGCATAGCATAATAATAATATTTATAATTATATTTCATCCTTTCAATCAGTCGGTCCTCTTATCAACTAATCTATTTAATTATTTATTTATTTTTAATATTCGATTCAATTAAAAGAGTTCAATCCTTAACTACATTTTCATTTCTTTTTTCAGTGAGTGGAATTGTATCTCCTGGGACATTGTTGGCAATCATTGGTGCTAGGTGAAATTTGAAAATTTTCAACAGTATCCATGCATTCTACTTCAATCAATTATTATTCTTCAATAATTTTTATATTAAAAAAAAATAAATTCTTATGATTAGTTATTTATTAAGTCACCTTTGTGACGTTTTAAAATTGTTTCATAAATCCAACTTTTTTATCGAAAGTAAGAACTTCGAGTTCGAGGAAAGACAATTATTGTCATCAAATTTCTACTTTTATCAAAACTGATACTTTTCTTTTGTCTTTGACCCAACAGTGGTTCTGGAAAAACAACTTTACTCAACACCTTGACGTCAAGGAACACAAAAGACTATCGTATGACAGGGGATATAAGTGTCAATGGATGGAGGGTACGTATTTTAATTTCAATCATTGCCAAGTATGGTTGTAAATTTAGATAATTAATACTGATACATATTTAATACTCATACCACCATAGTAATTTCATAATATAGTGACTGAATCCAAAATAGAGGAAATAAACTGAAGGTTTAGATATTCTCTGAATCCAAAATAGAGGAATTATTTGAAGGTTTAGATATTCTCTGAATCCAAAATAGAGGAATTAACTGAAGGTTCAGATATTCTCTGAATCCAAAATAGAGGAATTAACTGAAGGTTCAGATATTCTCTCACCAAAATTAATGTAATCATACAGTAGATACAAAAATTTTAAAAAAATAAAATAAAATTCAATACTCAGCATTTTTGCAATAATGTAATCGAGAAATTGTATGTTAATCTCATGAAATGGTTATAAGCTGGAAAGATGTGAAATTTTATTTTTCTCAGGTTATTTTTAAGGAAATGTTGTGAAATTGTATTAGGACTGAGAAAATTCATCTCTTCCCAAGCCACATGAAAATCGTTCATATTTCAGTTCTCCAGTTTCTTTTTTCACATCTGGCATTTTTTTAGAATATGTTTTTTTTTTAATTTTGATTTTTTTTTATAGATATACAATCTCAAATTTCTCTTGACTTACTGTTTAGCCATCCAACATAACACAATCCTACAAAATATGGGACAAATTGATGAATTTTCTTGGCAATTATGAAAAAAAATTAAAAGCTCTGCTCTTTCTTTCTCATACTTAGGTATAGCTTCTTACAGATTAAGGTTCTGCTAAAAGGCTTTTGAATGTATTATTTCTACATGTTTTTTGCCATAAATAATTTTTTTCCTTATATTTTACTTGACAGATTGAAGAAGGCATCAAATATATATCAGCCTACGTTCAACAGAATGATCTCTTTATGTCAACTTTAACTGTACGAGAGCAGTTAGTTTTTAGAGTAAGTAATCAAGCTAGTACAAACATGTTTTGAAGACATTATACATACACAGTTACTCTTTATTTACATGTACCGGTAGTTACCTGAGTTGTTATGATTTTTATTGGCGTTTCTTTTTCCTTTATATCCCATGCTTTAAGAAATGTGTGATTATGAAGTTCATAGCTCCTAATAAATAAGTTCATATTTCAAGATTTACTAAGAATAGAAATTAAGTATTTCAAGTTTCTATGTAATGAAAAATTCTGAAATGATATTGTATTTCTAAAGAAAGTATTTAAGAAAAAAACCACCAAAACAAATAAACACAAAAATATACAGCTTTATAAAAGAAAAGACAAAGGAGAGTCCACACAAAAAATAATGAAAATGAATGACAATGAGGATCATGTTCGTGTTAGCTGTGATAGATGGTACGTGTATAAAGGGTATGAAATATTTACAAAAATCATATTATGTGAAAAAGATTTTGTGCAGCTTATCACGCAGATTGAAGAATATTTCAGGAAAAAAAATTGGGAAATTTTTATTTTCAGGCAATGTTACGCATGGATAATAACATGGAGAAACATGACAGGATTAAAAGAGTTGAAGAAGTTATTACACAGGTAGAGAATTTCATCAATATTTTGAAGCTGTTTAATTACATTAGGATTACATTACACTGCATATTATACCAATTTTTGAAAAATCATAACCCAGTATTATCCAATTCAGAAAGAGGAGAGAGTATTGTAAATAGGCCTTTGCAAAATTCTTCTTTTGCTAAACTTTTATAGTTTAACCCTTTTACTGCATACGACTTTTACCCTCAGTGAAGAACAGTAATATTAGAAAAAAGAGGTTATTCAGAGTCTCACTTGGGGTATAGGTATACACAGCATGATGATATTCACTATCCCAAATAAGACTGTGGCAATGCAGCAAAAGGGTTAACAAGTCTCAGAATACATAGAAAATAAAGAAATGAAAAATTTGACATACATTTGATAATCCATCTGTGAAGCATATAGCAAAAATTAGAATATTATAAAATAATTGAATCATTCCTATTAAATTTCCTTTGCCTTACACAAGATATACTTAAATAAGTTGTCATCTGGTTCTGTCTATGAGTCAATATATCTCTTCTTACTTTTATTTCCCTCATTATTATTTATATGAACAGTAGTCTGAAAAACAAAATATATATCTAATGATTTCTTATAAATAATAGTAATCACTGTTTGTATATATTCAATTCATATTTGTTTAGCATTTATATTGATTGCTATAGATTAACATTTCATATTTTTAGATGGGCTTAACTGGATGTGCTAATACAAGAATTGGACATCCTGGAGGCACCAAAAAAGGTATCTCTGGAGGAGAAAGGAAGCGCTTGTCATTTGCATCTGAGGTGCTTACTAATCCCCCAATACTGTTTTGTGATGAACCAACATCAAGCCTTGATACTTTTATGGCACAGAGCGTGGTCCACATTTTAAGGGTTTGTAGACATACCTGGTTTAAAATATTTTGCTTACAATACTTTACTATGGATTATCTTTTCAATGAGCGAGCTGTAACAATATGGAGTATTGTCAGTTAACCTGAGTATTTAAAATTAGCAGGAATGTTGCTATTTATAAACATAGGCTCCAATGTTACACTTAGGTCTGCATGTGATTTTTAAGCTTAATATTAGCCACACCAACAGTTGATTCTGTCACTTTATTATAAGAAAAACATGATGCTAAAGAAACACCAAGGATGCATGCATTAAGAAAATATATATCAATCATTTTGAAAATTACCTTCTCATTTAAATGTAGGCAGAACATTGCAGATTTTCTAGTATTGCCGTTTGTGTTGAGACCTGATAATAATCTCTTATGTGACTTTACTATGATTTTCTTTCAGAAAATGGCAATGGAGGGTAGAACAATCCTGTGCACTATTCATCAGCCTTCATCTGAATTATTTGCAATGTTTAATCAGTGGGTATTTTATCAATATATTCATTTATTATAGCAGGCTTCTTAATGAAAAAGCAAGTGTTTCAGCAATTTTTCAAATTTATTGCTTTGAGCTTAGAGATATATTCAAGTGATTGTTATTTAGGAGAATTACTGTTCCTTTGACTAAATGTTTGCTAGCAAATCTGTATGAAATTCCTCTTTAGCCACATCAATTTGTCTTTCAGTATACTCTTGTTATCAGAAGGGCATGTTGCATTTATGGGATCTTCAGAAGAGGCCATTCCTTTCTTTAACAGGTAAAATGAGATGAAGTTTCTTGTGATGGGTTATATCCACAATTCAATTTTAGAATTAGACTCATTTTTACAATTGTCCTTCTAATTTATAAGTCCAATTTCTATTACTGCATCTGCTGAATACATCTGTAGTATCATTGTGAAATAAAATTATGTGTATCCATAGAAAAGAACCCCTCTAATAAATAATACAAATCATTATTGCAATACAGAAAGAGAATGAACTAAAATAATCCAACATTAACTTACAGTGAGTGACTCTCATATTTGTTACTTTCTGGCCTAAATATGATTAACTTTCATTATTTGATTTGTCGCTAACAATATTATTATCTCAAGTCAGATTTATAAAAACCTTTTCCATTTTTAAAGAATGTCTTTCAAGAGAACTTTTCATTAACATTTGCTGCAGCATGGTGCAGGTACTATTTGAAATGTTGCTTTCATTTTCTGTAATTTTTTTTTGGTCAAATTAATGAAGGTTAGGTTATCCTTGTCCAGTCAATTTCAACCCAGCTGATCATTATATTTTGACATTAGCCGTTGTTCCTGGAAAAGAAGTAGAAAGCAGGAATAAAATCAAGGTAAAAATGATTTCTTTCTTACATAATATTGTAATATATATAGGCTTCCCCTTTTAGTTTAATATGAGCTGAATATGACTTAAGTCTTTTTTCTTAATTATAAATTTATTTTTTTTTTAATCAACATTAAAAAGCACTTTAATTGCACCATTCCAATGTTTGATTTTCTTATCAAAATATCTGTTTACTCACTTATAGTCAATATGTGAAACCTTTGCTAACAGTGATCATTCCCATGTTATTGCTACAAAAACAAATGAGCTGATGAGATCTGCTGAAAATCTTCAAACTACAACAAATTTGGATATGGTATGATATTGGTAAAAACCAAGCAAGATTTTAAGAAATTCATTTACTGCCCTTTTGATAAACATATATATTCCTCTGTTTGCAGGTGTGATGTAAAAGGCCTAGTTAATTTTAATTTTTTAATTCAGGGTGTGTTTAAAAGGCAAAACTATATTTTCATGTAAGCCTTTGTGCTCATTTATCACTGTTGTTAAAAATAAGATTGTTTTATTAAAGAAAATGCATCAATGGCCTTTTTCAAATTATTTGCAAGTTGCTTCTCTCATTAAGAGTAAATGACACATTAAAAAAAATATATATATATACTCTAAAATGAGACTTTATTGATTTTATGAAGTATTGAATTGTGAATTATTATTTCCAGGTAAAAGAAATCAAAGAGTCAGAAGAAAGGTCAGTGTAGTATCTTGTCATTGTTAATAGAATGTTTGAATTAATAAAAACAATAACTTGAGGTAAATAAACCTGGGTCAAAGGTGGTTACTAAAAACATCCAATCATTGAAGAGCAAGGGGGAGAAAGTAATTTTAACTGCACTTATGATATATTATCTTCTCAAATTTGAAGAGATTGATCTCCAAATTATATATGTGAAGACTAAATTATAAAACATTAGATCAAATGAATTTTATATATCAAAATCATTTTTTCTGCTGAACGGTTAATGCAGTATTAAATTATAGATCAATACATTTTCTTGCATGAATAAAGCAACTTTAAAAGAAATATCTTATCAATGAATTTTTAAAGATTTCAAACATAGTGAAACAGTTGCAGTGTTGATATATTTCCACAGATATAAAGCATCATGGTTTACACAGCTCAAAAATCTTTTCCAGCGTAGTTCAAAATCGCAAATTAGAGACTCCATTCTTTTCAACATAAGGATTTTTCAAGCAATGGTAAGAAGTGATATACACAGCAAAAAAAGGTGAACTCACTAAAAAGCATGTAAAATATTTGCTTGATTGCTGTTCATTGGTTTTTATGACGTTGCTTGTTTTTTTTCATCTTAGCTTTAAAAGAAGATCTTTTTAACTAATTTGTTGGATAGGCTTTTTTCGGAAGCAATATGGTAAGGAAGATACTTGAATTATGAAAACGTCTTATCTTCTTTAACATAATATATCTTACAAAATAATGTTCCGCAATAATGTTTTAAACAATTTTGTTCTTCATTTTATTTTTGCACATCCGGCCCAAAATAAAATTATCACTGGAAGTTGTTAATTTAGCTGTAATGCTTATTTTTAAAAAACAATAAAATGGATTCATTCAGTAAGGCCACTTTTCTACTTACCAGACTGTTGCCATCATTCTCGGCTTAGTATATCTGCAACTCCAAGTCAATCAAAAAGGAGTCCAGAACATAAATGGCGCCCTTTACTTACTCATCACAAATGTCTCATTAGCAAACATGTTTGCCGTCTTGTCTGTGAGTAACAAAATCAATCATTCAGCCATTCTGTAAGAATCATGAAAATCTCTAAGTCTAATGCAATAATGATGAATTTTGTATTTTATATACTCAATAATCAAAATAGCTTATTGAAAACATTAAATGATATGTGCAAAGGGATCAAAATATTAAAAATTGCTTGTTTGTTTTTTTGTGTTTGGGTTCTCAAAATAAAAATTAATCCATATGAAATCATAACATAACCCAAATAACTAAAACAGATAATTTATTCACATTTTTGTAAACAACTAATATAAAAATCACTATCTTATAATCAAATTAAACTTATTCATCAAATATAAAGTAAAAAAATTCACTTGTCCCATAATATATGTTGGGGTTGTGTTTTTATTTTAACAAAGGGAAGCTACTCAGTAAATAGGAACAATGAGGTTTTCATTTCCAAGTTTATTGTAAAAGCTATCTTGATGTGAACAACTCTAAATTAGGTCCTTAATGTCTCTTTCTGTGAAAGTCATATTATCAGTGAGTAAAGTTGGTAAATGAGAAGGTGCTATGTGATAAAAAACGTATCTTATTTTTACCCTCCTCAACCGTATTCTTTCATGCCAATTATGTTCTTCATGTCCTAGTCATTCCCAGAGGAAATGGCCATACTTATGAGGGAATATGGTTCAGGCTTATACAGGATGGATACATACTATTTATCTAAGACTTTGTCTGAGGTAAATACTTTTATGTAAATATTTACTTGACTTCAATTATACCATTGTTGCCATTTCCAACATTACCATCATCATCATCAGCATCATCATCATCATCATCATTGTAATCCTCCCTGTCTTCTTTGTTGTTTATTTCTGCAGCTACGAGTGTATTGTTGAACTTATTGTTACCATAGTTGTTGTTTTTCTTCTTCATGATGAGTGTTATCAAGATTATTCATCATTTTAATTCTATCTGAGCATTAAAGTTTAATTACAATTTTAAATTATTAAAATGATTAAATTTTAAAAGATGTGATTATTAACTCTCTTGCAATATTCTTCAGATTCCTTTGTATTCAACGATCTGTGTTCTGTTTGCAAGCATCACGTACTGGATGATGGGTATGTTATATTTTTATTTCAACAATAAAGTAAGATGGTTTAATTTGATTTTTCAATTTTTCATGATATTTACAGTAAATAAGTTGATATCTCATTTAATATTCTCAAATAATATTCTTGAAATTCCTAAAGCTGGATATTGGTGATTTTGTAGGCAAAAGAGTTTTAGATGTAAGCTCCATTCTTGAATTTTTTTTTAAGCGGACCACAATTTTAAATGTGTGGGCCTACTTATAGAGTGAAAGCTTTCCTTCTTTACCAAATGTTTTTGCAGTAATTAATATTCAATTGCTCCATATTTTATAATTTTCTACTACACATATCAGTTCCAAAGGGTTGCTGTTTAAATAGTTGCTGGAAGGTTTGACTTAATTTTAATGTGATTGTAATTAATTTCTTACTTTTTCCAGGTTTTCAAGGTGATATAGATAATTTTTTAATTGCTACTGGCATTCTTATTATCACAGCAATGGTATCTGTATCTGTTGGTAAGTTATTTTTCATGACCGTTCCAATCATTTTGCTATGCATAAATTACATTTCTGCCTTTTAAATTCACAAGTTCCCTTAGACATAGCAAATAGCATAGAATTGTTCATTCTTTCTTGCCCTTGGATTTGTTTTAGGAGCATTGAATAATAATCAAATATTGTAACTCCCATAAAAGATTATTGCATTTGAACAGTTGCTTTACCTCTTTGAGAGTTTCTAATCAACCATAATTGCGATGATCTAATTTTGAGCATTAATGAACTGTAACATAACTGCATGAACTCAATAACATGATTGAAAAAGCATTGAGCTAATGCATGTATGCCTAATCAGAAACATGGTATGTTGAAAATGCATTGGAATAGAAATAAGCCACCAATGTCATCTGTTATGTTAAATTTATCATTTTATCATTTTTCCCTTGGTTGACATAGAGTTCTAATTTCTAGCAATAAAGCTCTGTCTTTAGATATATTTAAATTATATCTAAAGATAGCTTGTTGAATTATTTTTTTTTAAATCTATTACATCGCCATATTCTTAACCTTTCCCAAGGATATCTGATTTCTGTTGTGTGTGGCTCAACAACATTGGCTTTATCAGTCACCATACCATTAATCATTCCATTCCTTTTGTTTGGAGGCATGTTCATCAATGACGAGTGAGTTTGTCCATTTATTTAACACTGAATGTGTATCTTTCCATTTCTAAGTAATTGGGAAAATTAATATTGCTTGCTTCAGTCAAAATCTAACAATGGATAAGAAAATGCAAACAAGGTTATGAAAGGGAAAAAAAAAGATATTCTAATCTAGAGCTGATAGTCAAAATATTAATAAACAAATTATAGACAAAATTATTACATTGCATCTTTTATGATTGTTGTTAATTTTCATTATGTTATAGTTGCTGTAGTGTTAGAGTCTATGATTATGTTCAATTAAAAACAACCTTTTTATGTCTCATCATCATCAACTTTCATGGATTTATTTCCCAGTTCAACGCCTGTATATTTTGTTTGGCTCAAGTATTCCTCTTGGTATCGTTATGCATATGAGATGATCATGGTCAATCAATGGGACACTATCACATCCATAGGTAACTGCAGTTCTCCATTTAATGTTATTCAGTAGGCCTATTTTAAACTGAAATAAAAGTAAACAAAGAATTGTAATGGAATTATATTGTGTGTAGACTACTTTATGAAGTGTATGATATCAGGATGTTGTCTTCCCTAAGTAAGTATCCAATTCACAGAAAAGCAATAATTTGTCATGCTCTTTTAAAAAAATATTTATATAAGAAGAATAAATCATGGAAATTTTATCATTATAAAAAAACAAGGTTTTTGTTGTTGATCCTTGTTAAAGGGCTGTTTAAAAGCATTGTTCAATAATGTTAAGAAGGTTTCTGATTTATTTTTCAACAGGTTGTGAAAATTTTACGTCACATATTAACTTTGGTGGCTACCAATCAAGGTTTTGCATGTATCACACTGGAGCCGATGTTCTAGAATATTTTAGCTTTGATAAGGTTTGTTATTTTGTTTAGAAGTTTTACTATCTATATTGAAAAAAAGCGTAACCAAAGTATATCCTGCCTAGTTTAATGATTAACTTTTACTTAATAAAGTAATTTATAACGATTAAGATAGTAATAAGCTACTTTATCTTAAATTACCTTGACAATGAAGTTGAAGCAATGCATAAGCCCAGCTTTGGAAAAAAACAAGCCACAAAGTCAATCAATACAATTTTGCTATCAGAAATGGTCATCATATAGCATAATACTGTAATCAAACAAGAATGTAAGTTTGAGTAGTTTGTGTACTACAATGCTTTATACCAATATACACTAAAATTACTCTAAATCTTAACAAGGACCTGTTATGATTCAACATAATTTGTGTATACCCCATATTATTGTTCTGCTCCCAAAAATATAATAATTTGACTGCCAACCCTTACTACAATGTGCAGCGGCTGCAAGGTACTTAAGCAACTGCAACCTCTTTCGGTGTTATAGTTAACCGAGAGAATATTATGCTGTTACTAAGACTAATTGTATTATCTTTTTTGTCAAATGATGAGATGACTCAGTGGTAAGAGTTCTTAACAAAGAAAACATTTTGTTGGCTGAATTTCTTCTGCTTGGACGTAATCAGAAGTTGAGTCTTTACGAAAGATGTTTCACTTGTAACTCCTTCAGGCCTTCTTGGGCTACAATGAATACCACCAAATTGATGATAAGATCTGTGAGAAAGTGGGATAATGTTCTGAATACTGAATACTGAATCTCGATATAATTTATCAATGTATTTCAAAAAGAAGAAGAAGAAGATATGGTAGCATACATTTTGTTTATTTTTGACGAAGCTATAATAAGCTGCTGCTCTATTGGTAAATATTGCATTGAAGGAAATTTACTTCCTTTCTATAATAATTATTTGACATACTAAGTTATTAATATTTGACCAAGTCTATCACTGTAACAGGTCAGGTTTGGAAAATGTTATTGGATTAGGGAAATTCCCATTTAAATATATGCTCTTTCATCACTATTAAAAAATTGAGTGTGCTCTGTAAATTTGAACACATTTCTTTTCTTTTTCTTTCAGGAAGATTTCTATTTTGATTTAGGAATGCTGGGCGTTCTTCTGTTCATATTTTATGTGTCTGCTTTCATTGCTCTTTATATAAGAGCAAGAATATCTCGTGGATAATATGATGTGCATTATTTGAATGTACCTTGACCTCAGTGCCACAGTTTGGACTTTAGATCTCTGCAGGATTCAGGGTTTGCTTTTATAAGATTTTTTTTTTTTTTTTAAATATTAAAACATAAAGCAAAAGATTTCAGAGAATTTCAGATAGATAGTATGATTACAAAATTGCAGATATTTATGTTTTAAGTATTTAAAAATAGAAACATTATATATATTCAAGTTAATGTTTGTTAGTATCATTAAATCGACAACTTGAATAATTTGTAAATATATTTGATATCTAGTTTTTAAATAGGATAATGAAAAGAAGTAATTCTTTACTTAAAAATAAAATACTATAAACATTTAAATGAACGTATGTTGTTTCTAAGTGGTTTTGATGAGAATCGTTGATGGTATTGTTGCACAACTTATACTCTTTTATGATTTCTTCTTATTTTAATTCTTTTGATTAAAATAATATTCATGTGACTCAAATCCTAGATAAAATAATATCAGAGAATAATGCATTTTTTTTTTTTCACAATACATGTAGTACAAAGAATTGCTACTAGAATTTGAGTACGCAATATTTTGTCCAAATTTTCATGAAAACTACATTTATTTATTTCAATATTTTCTACAGCAAAAAGAATTGAAGGGTTTTGAATGAAAGAACATTATTTTATTTAGGCTCAATGGTTGTCAATCAAATTGTCTATTAACCTAATATGTTATTGCTTTGTAAATGTTAACAAATATTAGGCTTTTTTAATTTCACACACTATTTATATCAAAAGCTTATGAATCAATTATTATGGCTGATGCTGAACAAATTGAATTGCTATTATTGATTAGACGAATCTTCGTTTTAAAGAAGAGAGTTTTAAACTTTTCACTTAAAAAAAAGGCCGATTTTTCTCGCTCAGCTCAACTGTGTAATTTTCCAGCTCAGGATACTCTAGTCCATAAATTTAGTAACGGCCCTTTCAGAGCATGTATATATTACAGAATATATATATATAATTGAATGAAAGAGTCGGGCAATAACAAGGAGGAGGAAAGTGTAGAACGATTATTTGAAGTTTGAAAGTTATAAATGGTGAAAGACGGACAAAAAAAAAACTCGAAAAATGCTTGCATCCAACCAAGAAAATCCGTTTTTGAGAGCGTTGATTCTCTCTCAGTGTGAAATTTATTTATCTCTTTATCCTGTCCAGGGGCAAAATTTTGTAAATGTGGCATTGTATTCATGTTATGATTTGAATATATAATTTTGACAACTTTTAAACAATATTTTAATAACTTTGCATTTACTTCATTTATTTCTATATATTTCTACAGAGAAGAGAAATTTATTATTGATGAAAGTTTCATGTATTATTCTGTCTATTTGAAAATGAATCAAAGGAGTATGTTGTTCGCTCAAATTTATGACCAAAATGATCATTATTTCATACATTCCTGGACAGTATTGCCTTGATACTGAATAATATGTATAATTAATGTTCACCATCGCAAAACTCAGCCATTGCTTAGGAGTGTTTCATTAAGCAAAAACTGATTGTTTGCATGATTCTGTGAATTATGAGATTTAATAATCAAATACAATTTTTGTTTCAAAGAATGATGAATTAGACCTTTTTTTTATAGACCTTTTATACAAGAATTTTTGATAAGAATCAGAAATATACTCTTACTTAAATTGCCTACAACTATGAAGTATAAGAAACAATACTATTGTGTAGTTTGTATATTTACGGATTCTGCAATACCATTTGTCTTTCGTCCAATCATTTGCATTTATAAGTCATTGCAGGTCTTACATTCCTTTCATTAAAGATGCAATATCATTGGGTATTCAAAAATCGCTTTCTTTGAGTGTGTGGTTAATTTATTTGACTTATGTGTATTTTCGTATCTTGATTTTGTAAAGTCAGGGATGGATTGTTATGACATTGGTCAATATTTTTACTGTTGTCATTGTTTGTTTTCATTTGTTATGAAATTAAGCTTTCTAGTTATTGGTTTTTTTTCTTTTTTCTCTGTTTTTTGTTTGTGTTGGATTGTGAATTGTGAGAGAGGGAAATAGGTAATGGGGTAGGAGGGAGGGGAAGATCATTTAGAGAACAAAGTCATAAAAATTTCTATTTACTCATTTAAAAAGAATAATTTTGTCTTGTTTTCTTTATAGTTGTATTGTGTTTGATTCATGTAATCCCAGTGATTGATTATCCATTTTGTTGATACTGGTATATACTTGTCTACTCATCATACTGTCTCTCGCATAAATTCATGAATTCTATAGGTAAGGAATGGCTTCAGAAAAAGATAGGTAACAATTTTCATCATAATATGTAACTTCTTACCTTAACCTTAAGCAAGGCTCGGACATCAGCCCTCCACTTTGCTCTGTTGGCAGCGTTGCAGCGCGCAGCGTTCCATGTGCTCCAGCCTGCTCTGTTTTGCTCCACCTCTACCATTCGCCTCCATGTTGTCTTTGGGCCTCCTCTTTTCCTTCGTCCTTCGGGTGTCCATCCAAGAGCCACAGCACAATCATCACCTTTGTCCTTCCTCAGCATATGCCCAATCCATTGCCATCTCCGTCTTGTCACCTCCTCACTGGTCTTTTATGCTTCTGCCATCTCTTAGACTATTTTATTGGAGCCATGCTGCTGCCATCTAATTTTGAAAATTCTATTCAAGCTCTTGGTTTGGTAGGTGTCAAGTCTTTCCTCTTCCCCCTTTGTCAGTTTACAGGTCTCACATCCATATAGTAAGACTGATAAGACAAAGCTTTTGAACAGAGAGCCCTTTACCTTTCTACTGATCTCCTTGGTTTACCAGGTATTTGATAGCTGTTTCATCTGTGTACAGGATAATGCCATTCTTTTTCTTACATCTGCTGTGCCTCCACCATCTGTTGTGACATTTGCACCAAGATATGTGAAGCTCTCTATCTCTTCTACCTCTCTTTATCTGACTCTCAATTTGTCATCACACTTGCTGTTGGCTTTCATAATTTTGCACTTCATGCTATTCAGTTTCAGTCCAACCTTTGCTGTTTGTTTTCCAGTTTGGATGTCTTGTATTGGAGATGATTAATTGTTGAAGATAGGAGGGCAATGTCGTCTCCGAAGTCAAGGTCCTCCAGCATGGTTGTGAAGTTCCATCTGATCCAAATCTCTCACCCTGGACAGTTTGCCTTATGACCCAGTCAATCACCAGGAGAAAAAGAAATACCGACATGCAGCAGCCTTGTTTCACTCCGGTCATCACTGGAAACCAATCTGTTGTTTCATTATCATCAATGACAGAACA